>MDKI01254291.1:0-56854 GCA_005239505.1 Nicotiana paniculata | reverse complement strand
CCCTCCCCGCAAAATTCTTCTTTTTAATTTTTTTTGTAATTTTAAATTTCTATTTTTTTATTTTTCTGCACACACCCTCCCCTCCTCCACCCCCTTCCCCCTGGAAAAAAAATATTTTTTAATATATTTTTCAGTTTCAGTTTTTTTATTTTTTGGTTTACTGGTTCGAAATTTTACAAGTTTCAAAGTTTTGAGTTGAAGTTTATGTGCTTGGGAGTTTACGGGTTTAGAAATTATAAAGTTTATAGGTTCGAAATTTGGAGGTTTCGAAAGTTTAGCGGTTCAGAAGTTTATGAAATTTGTGGGTTCGTAAGGTTGTTGGTTCGGAAGTTTATAGCTTCATGTTTATTATATCTAAATTATTTATGAATACTCCTGAGAGGTCATTTTCCTTAATTTGCGTACCAAACACGGAAAAATGAATAAGATTACTACTTGTTTTTCAAGAAAACATTTTCTTGGAAAATATTTTTCACGAAAAATATTTTTCGTTATATCAAACACACCCTAAGTATTCAAAGACTTATACCAATGAGTATAGAACAATTCTCCAAGGTTGTCCTATTTATAGATTATTAGTGGTGCTTTCTCTTAAAGCCAAAACTAACTCTAAATAGGAATAAAAACCGAATCCAATTCCGAAAAGGAATGGAAACCAAAAGAGAATAGGATTAGGCCATTGGGCCTTTGGCTGGACAACATTGGCATTGCCCCAACAAACTCCCCCTCCAGCCAAGGGGCCAAATGTGTCTTCAAGTAGAGGAACTATTGACAGACTTCATGCCTGCTAATTTTCTGCAAAACGCATGCTTATCTGCAACCTTAAGGACGAAGTCCTCGGGCTGCTCCATATAAATCTCCTAATCTAAATCAAAATGAAGAAAAACAGTCTTGACATCCATCTGCTCAACCTCTAATGCTAGACTTGCGACTAAGCCTAGAACCACACGAATAAAATACATCTTCACAACAGGGGAGAAAATTTCATCAAAGTCAATTCCCTTCTTCTGGCAACCTTTAACAACTAACCTCGCCTTGTATATAGGCGCAAAGGTATGGTTATCTTGCTTTATTCTGAATATCCATTTGTTAGATAAAACTCTCTTACCTTTCGGTAATTTCACTAACTCATATGTGTCATTCTCATGGAGTGACTTCATCTCATCTTCCATGGCTTCGATCTACTGATCATTTTGAGTATCTTGCATGGCTTCATCATAATTCTTAGGTTCTCTCATGTCAGTCAAAATTACATACTCATCAGGAGGATAGCACATGAATTTTTGCTTCCCCCTTGTAGATCTTCTAAGAGAGGTTTCAGGAGCATTCGAAGTAGTTACCTGAGCAGGAATTGATTGCTGATCAACCACAACTTCATCAACTGGAGAATCCATAACATCTCCACCATGATGATTATTTTGACCTTGATCACTATCTTCATTATTGTCTTGGGTTCCTTCATGTGCAATAGGTGCCTTAGCAATTGAAACTGGATCAATATCAACTAAGCTCTCATTACTCTGAGAATCTATCTTCTCAGCTTTATCAATATCTTTAATAGTATGGTCTTCAAAAAATATTGCATCACGACTTCTAATAGTTTATTGTCAACAGGATTATAAAAACGATACCCGAACTTATCTTGATCATAACCGATAAAGATGCACTGCTTAGTTTTTGACATCCAGTTTCGATCTCTCATCTTTAGGAACATGCACACAAGATTTAAACCCAAAAACTCTCAGGTGATCATAAGAAACATCTTTGGCAAACCAAACTCTGTTTGGGACATCACTATCCAAAGCAACAACAGGAGACAAATTGATAATATAAGCAACAGTGTTAGGTGTTTCCGCCTAAAATGTATTGGAAAGTTTAGCCTCTGAAAGCAGGCATCTAACTCTTTCAACTAGAGTTCTATTCATCCTCTGTACCAAACCATTCAATTGAGGCGTCTTGGGAGGAGTTTTCTGATGACGAATTCCTTGTTCCTTGCAATATTTATCAAGGGACCACAATATTCACCACCATTGTCAGTGCGATTACATTTTAATCTTTCCTCGTCTATCTCTCAGCTAAGGCCTAAAATTCCTTAAACAAACCAAGTGCTTGATCTTTAGATTTCAAGGAATACACCCCGAGCTTACGGGAATGACCATCAACAAAGGACACAAAGTAAAGTGCACCACCTTTTGACTTTACTTTGAAAGGACCACACAAATCAGAGTGTACTAGCTCCAATAAATCGGGCTTTCTTGAGGGAGGATGACTATGAAAAAAAACCCTTTTCTGTTTTCCATCTAAACAATGGATACTCATTTTCAGCTTTTCTTGTTTTCACTCCAGAAAGCAAACTTTTCTTATCCAAACACTCACTCATATGACTTAATCTTCTGTGCCACAATTCTGATAAAGTGTCACTTTCCACCAGATTTATGAAGTCATTAAGAGCAGAGCCTTGTGTCACATATAAATGACCAGACTTGACTCCTCAAGCCACTACTAACGAGTGCTTGGTGAGCTTTCATTGTCCATTAATGACGTTTTCATCATAAGAAAAGACAAGGTTATCTCAAACAGTAGCAACAACATCGTTCTCGTTATTTTCAACTGTTTTTCCCTTTTTTGTGTCTTGCTTCAACTTGTGGAAAACCCTTTTGATGTGTCCTTTCTTGCCACATTGGTTGCATGTAATATTATAGTATTTGGACCTTGACTTACTTCTATTTTTACCTCTATTTCTCGAGCCTCTTGTTCTATATCTCCCACGGTCTTCTGTAACCAAGATATCTACTTGTGAGGACGAACCCTGAGATTTTCTCCTTACTTCCTCGTTTAATACACCACTTGGCATATTCCATGGTCACCTTACCTCCAGGAGCTGAATTTGTCAAAGAAACACGAAGAGTTTCCCAAGAGTCTGGCAGAGTATTAAGAAGCCAAAGTCATTGTATCTCATCATCAAAATTAACTCCCATTCAAGACAGCTGATCTAGGACGCCCTGAAAATCATTTATCGGATTAAGAATAGGTCTGCCTTCCTTGTATTTAAAAGTCATCAATTACTTTAGTAGGAACAACTTATTGTTCCCAGTTTTGAAGCATAAAGAGTCTCTAGCTTTTCCCACAATGATCTCGCATGTGTCTCATTCACAATATGGTTGCGAACATTATCTTCAACCCATTGTCGTATATATCCACATACTTGTTGGTGCTCGAAATCTCAATCTTCATCAGATATAATCTCGGATTTATGAGCTGCAAAAAAGGGTAGATGCATCTTTTTTGTGAACAACAAGTCTTTTAACTTGCTTCTCCAAACATTATAATTTCTCTCATTTAAATATACCATCTTGCTCATATTCACCTCTATTCCGTAACAACTCGGATAAATAACCAAGGTTCTGATACCACTGTTATGTCGAGGAAGAGGCAAACCTGAAAATAAAGAAGATAAAGAACAACAATTTTTAACGTGAAAAACCCTTCAAATCGAAGGAAAAAACCACGGGATCACAAAGATCCAAAAAGCTCCACTATGACAATAAGAGGGTTACAAAAGTTCTTCAAATTTTGCTACATAACAAGTGGTATCAGAGGGAGGTTCCAGACAAGTTCATCTTGGCGGGTTCAGTTCTAGCCGCAACCTATTTGACGATAATCATAACTTTTGTCTGAGAAATTTGACCGGAGTGCTACTCTCGTTGAGACAAACTTTGCAGTGGAGATTTGGAGATGCGACCTGTTGAAGGCTATGAAGAAGGTAGATCAGATTTATTTTGTCAGAAAATTCAGGCCAAGGGGGAGAATTTTTAGGAATTGTCCTGATTTTCTTACCATATTTGGTTTTCCAATTTCTCGAAGGAAATGAGAATATATTTACCATAATTGGGTTTTTCTTTCTGTAGAAGGAAATTATAATTCTTCCATGTTTGGCTAGTCCTTTTTCTTGTAAGAAAATGTTTGGACTTATATAAATTGAGGATCCTTCCTTCTCAATCAGGCATCCACAATGTAGTCATACGGGGTTGAGAGTCGTGTTTAGGGGAGAACTTTACGGGACAAGTGTTAATGTGTCACTTGTGTTTGCCGTGGACACAGAAACAAATTTTGTACTCTCTTTTTATATAGTAGATTGCTCATCTCCGCCGTGGACGTAAGTCAATTGACCGAACCACATTAAATATTTGTTTCTGTTTTTGTAGATTTTTTTGTTGTTGTTGGATTTATCGTCGTTCAAGGTTTGCTTTACTAATTTTCGTATGTCACCTAATTTATTTAAGTGCAACTTATAATATTTTAGAAAAAGGATTGGTATACAATTTTTCATAGATTCTTACACTACACGACAGTTGCACTAAAATAAAATATTGACGCAATCTTCTCGTAGATTTCATACTCCATGGCAGTTACAAAATAAATACAATAATGTCAATATAATTTTCTGGTGAATCTTATATGTGGAGTATAAATGCAATATTGATATAATCTTTTCATGGATTGCGACAGTTATAAATAAATATATATAATAATATCTATATGATCTTCTCGTGGATCTTATACTCCATGACAACTATAAATACAACCACAAACTTTACTATTGAACATGAGATCGTCCATGACTACTTATGATTTTCGTTCTTTTTTCTTCTCATTTCTCAATGAAAAACTTGTTGTTAGAAAATATTCATCAATCAGAGAAAGTCCTTATTCATGGCATATCAAATATTTTGAAGATGAATTCTGGAAAAACAGTTTTCATCATTAATATATATATATATATATATATAGCGAGGAGGATGTTAGGTTGTCCTTCGATCAGAACGCTGGTAAAATTTCTAATACTGCAGTTTGAGCATTTTTTTAAATAATTTGTGTTTCTATTTTCGTCAGCACTCGATATATTTGTAGATTTTATAAGGCTCTACTTTGTCCCTTATAAATTTTTGGATTAATACATGTTTTTCCTTTTTAACTTGCACAGAAATTTGTCTACATATTTTTTTTCTTTACGGATATTCTTTTTACACATCTTATCTTGCAACTTTCGTAGCTAAGACTTTCTTAGAATAGCTTGTAGCACTTTCTATTGAAAGGGAGAAACGGAATCAGGATTTCAAATTTATGTGTTCGAGATTTTAATCGCTTTAAGTTACTGAGTTCTAAATTAATAATTTGTACATACTTAATAAATTTTTAAAGATAAATATAAAATTCGAACTAAAATTACTGAGTTCGACCGAACCTGCTCTCGATCGCTATAGCTTCGCCCTATTGAAAGGTGTATGACACACCTACTCATGGAGTGATAGATGTAAAAGAAATATACATTTGGGATAGATCCAAAAAGTAGGAATTATATTTTTCTTTATAATAATAAGATATTTTCCCAATTTGTATTTTTTTGTTGATGACTGCCAATCTTAAATCTGTAATTTTGAAATATTTTAATTTTTTTTCCAGGTTGAAATTTGCATCACTGCTACCATCACGAAAGCGAGGACATTGGAGCTTACCTTTAACTCAAAAAGCCACTTCAAGAGGAAATTTGTTAAATACTTGTGGCAATTCGTGAGAAAAGTATTAGAAAATGGAGAGATGAATATCGGTGATGATGATGAAACTGGCAACATATTATTGTTGGCCATGAACAAGCTGGAGAGAAGAATGAATAATGAGAACAATCAGTAGAGCAATCATGAAGTTCCGAGTCTGAAATTCACTTATAGCAATGCAAACTTTATGCCTCGATCGATGTCTGAAGTTTGAATTGTCACACGTCTCAAGTTTGAATTATCATAGCCAAACTTTAGAAGTTCGAACTACAACAATTGATATTGGATCTGGAGTTTGAAATTAAAACAATCCACGAATTAGATTACAATATAGTGTGTACTTATTATTTTCTCCATTATTTTTTTCAGTCTCGTGTTGTATTCATATTTATCTTTCTGATATAAGTAAAAAAGTTCTTCCAATTTTAATATTCGTGCAATTTGGAGGATATATATACACTTTTGTTAGGAATCCAAAGGATCTATTTGTAGGAAGTGAGAGCAAAAATTTCAATAATAACATTGCTATAATATTCTTTGTAACTGGATATACGGGTTGACTTAAGTCGTGTTAGGGACCGTCCTAAGAAGCTACTTCAGCAGTATGGAATGTCTCCCCAGGATTAAATAAGTCTACCTCTATTTAAGAAGATACATGAATCATCAAAATTTACAAACCTAGCTATTTGACAGAGGGGAACAAAAGAAATTAAATACTAAAAAAAAGACAACAAAAGGGAAGCTGGTGAATAATGAAATTAGAAGGAAAGAAGAAGAAAGATTTCTTTGTCTTGCTAATTGCTAATGATGAAAAGGAGTGATTGATAATGACTATTTATAGCCTCATTTGCATGAAGCTTTGTTGTGCATGGCAAGAAAGTGGTTGATGAGTTAAGCCACTTTAAAAAGACATTTTGCCATCTTTCTAATGGCTTCTATAAGGGCTGTCACATGGTCTTGTTCAATACATTTGTCAATAAAGGGCTTTATAATATTGCCACAGTCCCCCACTGTTTTAAAGACCTTCAAAAATAATGTGATGACCCGGTAGGTCATCTTATTATTTAGACCTAATTCTGTGATCCGAAACCTGTAAGAGTAATATTTTAGTCTTTCTCGATTTACGTGTGCAGTCCGGACGTCTTTTCGGAAAGCTTTTATGTTAAAAACTAAAAAATTAAGAAAATTTTGCCTAAAACTTCATTTGAGTTGACTTCGGTCAATATTTCCTGTAAATGGACCCAAATTCGTATTTTGACGGTCTCGGTGGGTCCGTATCATGATTTGGGACTTGGGCGTATGCCCTAAATCGAAATCGGAAGTCCCTAGCCCGAGATATCAGACTATGTCGAAATTTGAAGTTGAAAGCTTAATGAAATTGAAGTGTTTGACCAAAATTTGACTTTTTGGATAACGGGTCCTTATTTTGGTTACGGAACCCGGTATAGGTCCAATACCATATTTATGACTTGTCTATAAAATTTGATGGAAAACGGAGTTGATTTGACGTAATTCGGACGTCCGGTTGTGAAAATAGAAGTTTCAAAGTTTTCTTGAAAAATTTTATGTGATTTAAGGTTCATTTCGTAGTTCTAGGTGTTATTTTGGCGATTTGATCGCGCGAGCAAATTCGTATGATGTTTTTAGACTTGTGTGCATGTTTGGTTTGGAGCCCCGAGGGCTCAGGTGAGTTTCAGATATGCTATAGAGTGATTTGAACTTAGAAATTTGCTGTTGTGCATCAGTTCTTGTTGCAGGCCTCTGATCTCGCATTTGCGAGATCAAGCTTCGCATTTGCGACCACTGTTGGGTTCGCATTTGCAACCTACTCATCGCATTTGCGAAAAGTAGCTGTGGAGGCCAATGTTCGCATTTGCGATGGGAACTAGGGAAGGGTACTTTTTGCATTTGCGATCACATGGTCGCATTTGTGATCTTGCCCATGTTCGCATTGGTGAACAGTGCAAAAGTGAGAAGGGGTTCGCATTTGCGGGCTTCGCAAATGCGAAGCCCAGGTCGCATTTGCGACATTTGCAACTGGGTAAATGAGACATAAACGGGATTTCTCTCCCATTGTTCAAATTTTCAAATTCTAGAACCCTAGAGGTGATTTTTCCAAGACCATTTCTTCCCCAAAACTTTCTTAAGTGATCCTAACCCACTTTCTTTCAATTACCCATCACATTTTATGACTTTTGAACCAAAAATCTAGGATTTCCATGGTAAAAATTGGGGGTTTGGCTAGAATTAGGGATTTTTGAGAAATTGGGATTTAGACCTCAAATTGAGGTCGAATTTCAAAACTAATTGCATAATCGGGCTCGGGGGTGAATGGGTGAACGTATTTTGGTCCGAACCTCGAGTTTTAACCAAGGGGGCCCGGGGTCGATTTTTGACTTTTTGGGGAAAAGTTTGGGAAATCAAAATTTATGCATTGTAATTGAATCCTTTAGCAATAATTGATATTATTGAGTTAATTGTGGCTAGATATGAGTGGTTTGGAGGTGGATACTAGAGGAAAAGCAGTAATTGATCATTAAGTGGCATGTGGAGCGAGGTAAGTATTGTGTCTAACTTTGACTTGAGGGATTAGGAACCCTCGACCTATTTGGTATATGAAACTCATGTGAGCAGCGTTTATGTGAGGTGACGAGTACTTCAAGTTATATGTTTTTGTCTGTTTCCTTCTCGTTCTTCTCATACTGTCTTTTTTCCTCTTCCTTAATTGTTACATGCTTTACTTGTTTCCCATGCCTAATTGCTACTTGTTAGACATTGTTTCCCTTTGTTGAAGGTATTAGTTATTCTGTTGCTTCATTGTCTCCTATTATTTGTTTATCGGTGCTTTTATAATATATTCTGGATTGGTCTCGCTGAGTAGTATTACTATTACTTGTGTGAAGTTTCATAGTGTACAAGCTTCCCATTTGCTTTGGTTTGAAGTTTAAGTATTGTGAAGGGTTTTGTGATTTGAATTGTGAAATTTCTTTACTTACTGAGTAATTGATATTGATATGGTAGAATCGGGTTGCGTGCCGCAACATGTGGAATAAGGGTGATATATTGAGGAGAAATAAGGGTGAATTGATATTGTACGGTGGGATCGGGTTGCACGCCGCAACATGTGTAATAAGGGTGGATTGTGATAGAATAAGGGTGAACTATGATTCTGATTATTGTTCTATAGTGGGATCGAGTTGCACGTCGAAACACTTTCATTTATATTCTTTTGTTTATGTTATTAAGAGGAAATAAAGGATGAATCTGATATGCACGGTGGGATCGGGTTGCGCGTCGCAACAACCTATATGTTTATACTTTTCCTTGACTGTGTTAGCTGTACGGTAGTCTTAGCTTGCACTTAAGGATTGGTAGTAGCTGAACACGGATGAAATACTTTTAAAACTGTATCACTTCTTGCAAGTTACTGCTTTATTTCATTCTGTCTTCCTTTATGCTTTTATTATATACTGTATGAAGATTATATTTTGATTGCCCCGTCGTAGCCTCGTCAGTCCTTCGTTGAGGTTAGTCGCGGCACTTACCTGTACATGGGGTCAGTTGTACTGATACTGCACTCTACACTTCCTTTGCAGATTTTGGAGTTGGTTCGAGCTGATCGAGAGGTTAGCTGTAGGATTTATCGGCTAGGAGACCCAAGGTAGACCTGTCGGCGCTCGCAGGCCCTGGCATCCCCTTCTATACCCCATAATTTACTATTTTCTTTATTTCGTAAACATTTGTATTTTCTTTCAGACAAATACTTGTAGTAAAATTTTAGAACGTTCGTGAATTGTGACTCCGAATTCTGGATAGTAGTAGTATATTTATTCAAAGCTCTTATATATATTTTCGCATTCATTTTGCCTTGTTATAAATTGCTTATTGTTAATCACTGAAATGTAAAAGAATTTGCTAATAAATCTCTAATGTTGGCTTGCCTAGCAAGTGTAATGTTAGGCGCTATCACGATCCCAACGGGGGAAATTTCGGGTCGTGACAAGTTGGTATCAAAGCACTAAGTTGCCTAGGTCTCACAATTCATGAATGAGTTTAGTAGAGTCAGGGGGATCGGTACGGAGACGTCTGTACTAATTTCCCAGAGGTTATGAATTTTAGGAACAAAAGTTTACTTTTATTCATCTTTGTCGTGTTACTTTGCTTTCTCAATACTGATTGAAGTCTCCTACTCTTATCCTCTCGCAGATGGCGAGAACACGTACCGCTTCTTCAGCTGAGCAGTAGCCAGAGCCTCCGGTAGCATCTCCTACGAGAGGTAGAGGTCGAGGCCGACGTCGTGCCAGAGACCAAGGTATGGGCAGGGCTCAGCCTAGAGCCCGAGCAGCAGCCCCAACCGTGGAGCCTCAAGTAGAGTTCGACGAGGAGGTTCTAGCCCAGATTGTTCCTGGCGGGCCACCTCAGGTCCCGGAGGGTTCATTTCCACCCCAGTGCTTCAGGATGCTTTGGTCCGTTTGGTGGGTCTTATGGAGAGTGTGGCCCAGTCTGGGGCATTTCCCATGGCACCAGTTGTATCTTAGGCTGGAGGAGGAGCCTAGACTCCTCCTACTCACACTCCAGAGCAGATGGCTCCCTAGTATCAAACTCCAGCAGCTCATCCAGTCGGAGTAGTTCAGCCGGTTGTTGCGGCACATACTGGTGATGGGTCAGTTATGTCTTCTGAGGATTTGTGGAGATTGGACAGGTTTACCAATCTTTTCTCCCAGTCCATTTCAGTGGTGCTACTTCAGAGGATCCCTATGAGTATCTTGACAACTGTCATGAGGTTCTTCAGAACATGGGTATATTGGAGACTAATAGGGTCGACTTTGCTGCATTTCAGATGATTGGTTCCGCCAAGTAATGGTGGAGGGATTATTTGTTTACCAGACCAGCTGGGTCACCTGCTCTTACTTGGGACCAGTTCTCTCAGCTCTTCCTAGAGAATTTTCTTCCTATCACCTTGATAGAGGAGCACCACCATCAGTTCGACGTCTCCAGCAGGGCAGTATGACTGTTACTCAGTATGAGATCCATTTTGTGGATTTGGCCCGTTATGCTCTTCTTCTGCTTCCTATCGAGAGAGAGAGAGAGAGAGAGAGAGAGGATAATGAGGTTTATTGACGGACTTGCTCAGCCTATCAGATTGCAGATGGCTAAAGAGACTAGGAGTGAGATTTCTTTTTAGGCGGCTGCCAATGTCGCTAAGCGAGTCGAGATAGTTCTTGCACAGGGAGGTCAGGGTCTGACAAGAGACCTCGTCATTCTGGTGGGTTCAACGGCGCCTCATCTGGAAGCATGTTTACTTTTTGTAAAGGTCATCCTCCCAGGCCGTTCCATTCAGCGCTTTAGGCATCCCACAGTGCTTCAGGGAGTCGTGGTCCTTATGTGCCTCCTTCTAGGCAGCTAGCCTACAGTGCACCACCAGCTCCTATCAGTTCACCTCCTATTCAGAGTTATTACCGTGGTCAGCCGGCCCGTTCGGGTCAGCCTCAGTTTCCACAGCCACGGTATCATGACATATGCTTCGAGTGTGGTGGTTATGGGCATATCAAGAGGACCTGTCCGAGACTATTGGGTGTTCCGCCACAGCATCAGGGTTCTCGTGCCATGGTTCCGGAACCAGTTGCGGCACCACCTGCTCAACCAGCCAGATGTAGGGGTCAGGAAGCCAGAGGTAGGGGCCAGACTGTTCGAGATGGAGGTCAGGCCGTTAGAGGTGGAAGCCCGCCAGCTAGAGGTCGTCCCAGGGATATGGTTCAGAGTGGTGGGGCCCAGCCCCGATGTTATGCTTTTCCAGCCAAGACTGAGGCTGAGTCATCTGATGTTGTTATTACAGGTACTGTTTCAGTTTGCAGTAGAGATGCTTCAATTCTATTTGATCCGGGATTTACTTACTCCTTTATGTCATCTTATTTTTCTTCCTATGTGGTTGTGCCTCGCGATTCTTTGAGTGCCCCTGTAAATGTGTCCACACCTGTGGGGGACGGTATTGTTGTAGACCGTGTGTATCGTTCACGTGTGGTCACTATTGAGAGTCTTGATACTAGTGTAGATATTCTACTCCTCGATATGGTTGATTTTGATGTTATATTGGGTATGGATTGGCTATCACCTTATCATGCTATATTAGACTATCACGCCAAGATGGTGACCTTTTCCTTGCCGGGTTGCCTCGATTATAGTGGAGAGGGACTCATGGCCATTCTACCAATATGGTTATCTTTTATATGAAGGCTCGACGTATGGTCGAGAAGAGGTGTTTGGCTTATTTGGATTATGTTCATGATTCTAGTGCAGAGGTTCCTTCTATGGATTCCTGCCAGTTGTTCGTGAGTTTCATGAGGTATTTCCTATAAACCTGCTGGGGATGTCATCCGATAGGGATATTGATTTCTGTATTGATTTGGCTCTAGGCTCTCAGCCCATTTCCATTCTGCCATACCGTATGACCCCGCTAGAGTTGAAAGAATTGAAAGAACAGTTGCAGGATTTGCTTGATAAGGGATTCATTAGACCTAGTGTCCCCTAGGGTGCACCAATGTTGTTTGTGAAGAAGAAATATGTGTCTATGAGGATGTGTATAGATTATCGGCAGTTGAATAAAGTCACCATCAAGAACAAGTATCAATTGCCAAGGTTTGCTGACTTATTTGATCAGCTTCAGGGTGCCAAGGTGCTTTCCAAGATTGATTTGAGATCGGGCTATCATCAATTGAGGATTAGGGCATCTGATGTCCCTAAGACAGCTTTCCGGACTCGGTACGAGCATTATGATTTTCTAGTGATGTCTTTTGGGTTGATAAATGCCCCAACAACATTCATGGATTTGATGAACCAAGTGTTCAAGCCTTATTTGGACTCCTTTGTGATTGATTTTATTGACGACATTTTGATCTACTCCCGCAGTCAAGAGGAGCATGAGCAGCACCTTAGGATTGTGCTTCAAACTCTGAGAGACAGCCAGTTGTATGCTATGTTTTTGAAGTACGAGTTTTGGTTGGATTCAATCGCTTTCTTGGACCTCGTTGTATCAGTAGAGGGCATTCAGGTAGATCCTAAGAAGGTTGAGGCAGTCCAAAACTGTCCTAGACCCACTTCAGCCATAGAGATAAGAAGTTTCTTTGGTTTGGCGTGCTATTACCATCAATTTTCGAAGGGGTATTCATCTATAGCGGCCCTGTTGACTAGGTTGACCCAAAAGGGTGCCTCATTCAGATAGTCAAACGAGTGTGAGGCGAGCTTTCAGAAGCTCAAGACAGCTTTGACTACGGCGCCGGTGTTGTGTTGCCCTCTGGTTCAGGATCTTACACGGTATATTGCGATGCTTCCTGTGTTGGGCTCGGTGCAGTATTGATGCAGGAAGGCAGGGTGATTGCATATTCATCTCGGCAGTTGAAGGTTCATGAGAAGAATTTCCATGTCCATGATTTAGAGTTGGCAACCATTGTTCATGCACTTAAGATTTGGAGGCACTATCTTTATGCCGTGTTGTGTGAGGTTTTCACGGATCATCGCATCCTTCAGTATTTTTTCAAGCAAAAGGATCTCAATTTGAGGAAGAGGAGGTGGTTGAAGCTGTTGAAAGACTATGATATCACCACCGTGTATCATCTCGGGAAGGCCAACACATTGAGTAAGAAGGCAGTGAGTATGGGCAGCCTTGTGTTCATTCCAGTCGGTGAGAGGCAGCTAGCATCATATGTTCAGACTTTGGCCAACCAGCTCGTGAGGTTGGATATTTCAGAGACAGTCGCATTTTAGCTTGCACAGTCGCTCGGTCTTCTTTATTTGAGCGTATCAAAGATCGATAGTATGACGATCCTCATTTGTTGGTCCTTAGGGACACAGTGCGACACAGTGGTGCCAAACAGGTTACTGTTGGAGATGACGGAGTCTTGAGGATGCAGGGTCGTGTTTGTGTGCCTAATGTGGATGGACTTCGAGAGTTGATTCTTTAAGAGGCCCACAGTTCTCGATATTCTATTCATTCGGCGCCGCCAATATGTACCAGGACTTGCGGCAACATTATTGGTGGAGGGGGATGAAGAAGGATATAGTTGCTTATGTAGCTCGGTGCCTGAATATTCAACAAGTGAAGTGTGAGCATTAGAGACCCGGTGGCTTATTTTAGCAGATAGAGATTCCTGAGTGAAAGTGGGAGCGTATCACTATGGATTTCGTTGTTAGACTCCCACGGACTCAGAGGAAGTTCGATGTTGTTTGGGTCATTATGGACAGGCTGACTAAGTCAGCGCACTTCATTACTGTGGCAGTTACCTATTCTTCAGAGCGGTTGGCAGAGATTTACATTCGTGAGATCGTTCGTCTTCACGATGTGCCCGTGTCTATAATTTCTGATCGACGTATGCAGTTCACCTGGCACTTCTAGAGGGCAGTACAACATGATTTGGGTATGCTGGTTAAGTTGAGCACATCATTTCATCCTCACACGGACGGACAGTCCGAGCGTACTATTTAGATCTTGGAGGATATGATCCGCGCATGTGTTGTAGACTTTGGAGGATCGTGGGATCAGTTCTTGCCCCTTGCAGAGTTTGCCTACAAAAACAGCTATCAGTCGAGCATTCAGATGGCTCCCTATGAGGCATTATACGGTAGACGGTTCCAGTCACCAGTTGGGTGGTTCGAGTTGGGGGAGGCTCGGTTTTTAGGTACTGATATAGTACAAAATGCCTTGGATAAGGTCAAGATTATTCAGGATCAATTTCGCACAACCCAGTCCATGCAGAAGAGTTATGCCGACCATAGAGTTCGTGATGTTGCATTCATGGTCGGGGAGAGAGTGTTGCTTCGGGTATCACCCATGAAGGGTGTCATGAGGTTTGTAAAGAAGGGCAAGCTTTGCCCTAGGTATGTCGGACCTTTTGAGATTCTCAAGAAAGTAGGGGAGGTGACTTACAGGCTTGGGTTGCCTCCGGGGTTATCAGTAGTTCATCCGGTATTCCATGTGTTCATGCACCTAAAGTATCACGGTGATCTGTCACACGTATTAGATTTCAGCTCTGTCCAGTTGGACAAGGATTTAACTTATGAGGAGGAGCCAGTGGTTATTCTAGCCCGGCAGGTTCGTTAGTTGAGATCGAAGAGTTATCCTTCAGTCCGAGTGAAGTGGAGAGGTCATCCCGTCGAGGCAGCTACTTGGGAGTCCGAGTCGGACATGCGGAGTAGATATCCTCACCTATTCACCAGTTCAGAGTCTTTTCTATGTCCTTTCAAGGATGAACGATTGTTTTAGAGGTGGAGAATGTGATGATCCGATAAGTCATCTTATGATTTAGACTTAATTATGTGATCCGAAACCTTTAAAAGTCATGTTTTATCCTTTCTCAATTTGCGTGCACAGTCCGGGAGTCTTTACAGAAAGATTTTATGTTAAAAAATGATAAAAATAAGAAAAATTGACTAAAACTTCATTTGAGTTGACTTCGGTCAATATTTTTGGTAAATGGATCCATATTCGTGTTTTGACGGTCGCGATGGGTCCGTATCATGATTTAGGACTTGGACATATGCCCGGGATCAAAATCGGAAGTCCCTAGCCCGAGATATCGGACTATGTCGAAATTTGAAAGTTGAAAGCTTAATGAAATTGAAGTGTTTGACCAAAGTTTGACTTTTTGGATAACGGGTCTGTATTTTGGTTCTGGAATCCGATATAGGTCCAATACAATATATTTATGAATTGTTTGTGAAATTTGATGAAAAACGGAGTTGATATGACGTGATTCGGTCGTCCGGTTGTGAAAATAGGAATTTCAAAGTTTTCTTGAAAATTTCATGTGATTTGTGGTTCAATTCGTAGTTCTAGGTGTTATTTTGGCGATTTGATCGTGTGAGCAAGTTCGTATGATATTTTTAGACTTGTGTGCATGTTTGGTTTGGAGCTCCGAGGGCTCGGGTGAGTTTCAAATATGCTATAGAGTGATTTGAACTTAGAAATTTTCTGGTGTGCTTCAGTTCTTATTGCAGGCCTCTGATCTCACAATTACGAGATCAAGCTTCGCATTTGCGACCACTGTTGGGTCCGCATTTGCGACTTACTCATCGCATTTGCGAAGAGTAGCTGTGGAGGCCAATGTTCGTAATTGCAAACAATTTCTCGCAATTGCGATGGGAACTGGGGAGGGGTACTTTTTGCATTTGCGATCACATGTTCGCATTTGCGATCATGCCCATGTTCGCATTTGTGAACTATAACTCGCATTTGCGAACAATGCAGATGTGAGAAGGGGTTCGCATTTGCAATGCCGCCTTCGCATTTGCGGGCTTCGCATTTGCGAAGCCTAGGTCGCATTTGCGACATCTGCAGCTGGGTAAATGAGACTTAGACGGGATTTCTCTCCCATTCTTCAAAATTTAAAATTCTAGAACCCTAGAAGAGATTTTTCCAAGACCATTTCTTCCCCAAAACTTTGGTAAGTGATCTTAACCCACTTTCTTTCAATTACCCATCACATTTCATAACTTTCAACCTAAAATCTAGGATTGCCATGGTAGAAATTGGGGGTTTGGGTGGAATTAGAAATTTTTGGGAAATTGGGATTTAGACCTCAAATTGAGGTCGGATTTCAAAACTAATTACATAATCGGGCTCGGGGTGAATGGATGAACGTGTTTTGGTCCGAACCTCGAGTTTTGACCAAGCGGGCCCAAGGTCGATTTTTGACTTTTTGGGTAAAAGTTTGGAAAATTAAAACTTATGCATTGTAATTTATTCCTTTAGCAATAATTGATGTTATTGAGATAATTGTGGCTAGATATGAGTGGTTTGAAGGTGGATACTAAAGGAAAAGCCATAATTGAGCATTGAATGGCCTGTGGAGCGAGGTAAGTATTGTGTCTAACTTTAAATTGAGGGATTAGGAACCCTCGACCTATTTGCTATATGAAACTCATGTGAGCGGCGTATATGTGAGGTGACGAGTACTTATGCGCCGCCAAGTTATCTGTTTTTGTCTGTTTCTTTCCCGTTCTTCTCATACTGTCTTTTTTCCCCTGCCTTAACTGTTACATGCTTCACTTGTATTCCCATGCCTAATTGCTACTTGTTAGACATTGCTTCCCTTTGTTGAAGGTATTAGTTAATCCGTTGCTTCATTGTCTCTTATTATTTGTTTATCGGTGATTTTATGGTATATTCTGGATTGGTCTCGCTGAGTAGTATTTACTATTACTTTTGTGAAGTTTCATAGTGTACAAGCTTCCCATTTACTTTGGTTTGAATTTAAAGTATTGTGAAGGGTTTCGTGATTTGAATTGTGAAATTTATGTACTTACTGAGTAATTGATATTGATATGTTGGGATCGGATTGCGCGCCGCAACATGTGGAATAAGGATGGAGAAATAAGGGTGAATTGATATTGTACGGTGGGATCAGGTTGCACACCGCAACATGTGTAATAAAGGTAGATTGTAATGGAATAAGGGTGAAATGTGATTGTGATTATTGTGATATGGTGGGATCGGGTTGCACACCACAACACTTTTATTTATATTCTGTTGTTTATGTTATTAAGTGGAAATAAGGGAGGAATACGGTATGTGAGGTGGGATCAGGTTGCGCGCTCCAACAACCTATATGTTTATTCTTTTCCTTGTTTGTATTAGCTATACGGTAGTCTTAACTTGCACTTAAGGACTGGTAGTACCTGAACACTGATGAAATACTTTGAGAACTGCATTCACTTCTTGCAAGTTACTGCTTTATTTTATTCTATTTTTATTATATATTGTATGCAGATTATATTGTGATTTCCCCGCCGTAGTCTCGTCACTCCTTCGTTGAGGTTAGGCTCAGCACTTACCAGTACATAGGGTCAGTTGTATTGATACTGCACTCTGCACCTCCTATGCTGATTTTGGAGCTGGTTCGAGCTGATCGAGAGGTTGGCTATAGGATTTATCGGCTTGAGACCCAAGGTAGACATGTTGGCTCCCGCAGGCCTTGGCGTCCCCTTCTATACCCCATAATTTACTATTTTCTTTATTTCGTAAACAATTATATTTTCTTTCGGACAAATACTTATAGTAAAACCTTAGAACGTTCGTGAATTGTAACTCCTAATTCTGGGTAATAGTAGTATATATTCAAAGCTGTTATATATAATTTCGCGTTCATTTCGACTTGTTATAGCTTGCTTATGTTTAATCACTAAAATGTAAAATAATTTGATAATAAATCTCTAACGTTGGCTTGCCTAACAAGTGTAATGTTAGGCGCCATCATGGTCTCGACGGGAAAACTTCCGGGTCGTGACAAGTTGGTATCAAATCACTAAGTTTCCTAGGTCTCACAATTCACGAACGAGCTTAGTAGAGTCTGGGGGATCAGTACGGAGACGTCTGCACTTATCTCCTATAGGCTATAAAGTTTAGGAACAAAATTTTACCTTTATTCATCTTGGTCGTGTGACTTTGCTTTCTCAATACTGATTGAAATCTCCTACTTTTATCCTCTCGCAGATGGCGAGAACGCGTACCACTTGTTCAGCTGAGCAGCAGCTAGAGCCTCCGGTAGCAGCTCCTACCAGAGGCAGAGGTCGAGGCCGAGGCCGTGCCAGAGGTCGAGGCCGAGGCCGTGCCAGAGGCCGAGGTATGGGCAGGGCTCAGCCTTGAGCCCGAGCAGTAGCCCCAGCCGTGGAGCCTGCGGTAGAGTTCGACGAAGAGGTTCCATCCCAGACTGTTTCTTCTAGGCCAGCACAGGTCTCGGAGGGGTTCATTGGCACCCTAGTGCTTCAGGATGCTTTGGTCCGTTTGGTGGGCCTTATGAAGAGTGTGTCCTAGTCTGGCTCATTTCCCATGGCACCAGCCGTATCTCAGGCTGGAGGAGGAGCCCAGAATCCTGCTACTCACACTCCGGAGCATATGGCTCCCCAGTATCAGACTCCAATAGCTCATCCAGTCGGAGTAGTTAAGCCGGTTGTTACCGCACATACCGGTGATGGGTCAGTTATGTCTTCTGAGACTTTGTGGAGATTGGAAAGGTTTACCAAGCTCTTCCCAGTCCATTTCAGTGGTGCTACTTCAGAGGATCCCATGAGTATCTTGACAGCTGTCATGAGGTTCTTCGGAACATGGGTATATTGGAGACCAATGGGGTTGACTTTGCTGCATTTCAAATGAATGGTTCCGCCAAGTAATGGTGGAGGGATTATTTGTTGACCAGACCAGTTGGGTCGCCTGCTCTTACTTGGGACCAGTTCTCTCAGCTCTTCCTAGAGAAGTTTCTGCCTATCACCTTGAGAGAGGAGCACCGCCGTCAGCTCGAGCGTCTCCAGTAGGACAGTATGACTGTTACTTAGTATGAGACCCGTTTTATGGATTTGGCCCGTCATGCTCTTCTTCTTCTTCCTACCGAGAAAGAGAGGGTGAGGAGGTTTATTCACGAACTTGCTCACCCTATCAGATTGCAGATGGCTAAGGAGACTGGGAGTGACATTTCTTTTCAAGCGGCTGCCAATGTCGCTAGGCGAGTCGAGATGGTTCTTGCACATGGAGGTCAGGGTCTGAAAAGAGACCTCATCATTCTGGTGGGTTTAGCGGCGCCTTATTTGGAAGCAGGGTTATTTTTGGTAGAGGCCATCCTCCTAGGCCGTTCCATTCAGCGTTTCAGGCATCCATAGTGCTTCAAGGAGTCGTGGTCCTTATGTGCCTCCTTCTAGGTAGCCAGCCTACAGTGCACCACCAAATCCTATCAGTGCACCTCCTATTCAGAGTTATTGCTATGGTCAGCTGGCCCGTTCGGGTCAGCCTAAATTTCCACAGCCATAGTATCAGGACCGATGCTTCGAGTGTGGTGGTTATGGGCATATCAAGAGGACATGTCCGAGACTTTTGGGTGTTTCGCCACAGCATCAGGGTTCTCGTGCCATGGTTCCGGCACTAGTTGTGGCACCGCCTACTCAGCCAGCTAGAGGCAGGGGTCAGGCAGCAAGAGGTAGGGGCCAGACTGTTCGAGATAGAGGTCAGGCCGTTAGAGGTGGAGGCCCGCCAGCTAGAGGCCGTCCAAGGGATATGGTTCAGAGTGGTGGGCCCCAGCTCCGATGCTATGCTTTTCCAGCCCGACATGAGGATGAGTCATCTGATGTTGTTATTTTAGGTACTGTTTCAGTTTTAAATAGAGATGCTTCAGTGCTATTTGATATGGGATCTACTTACTCCTTTATGTCATCTTATTTTTCTTCCTATTTGGTTGTGCCTCGCGATTTTTTAAGTACCCCTGTAAATGTGTCCACACCTGTGGGGGATGCTATTATTGTAGACCGTGTGTATCGTTCGTGTGTGGTCACTATTGGGTGTCTTGAGACTAGTGTAGATTTTCTACTCATCGATATGGTTGATTTGTATGTTATATTGGGCATGGATTGGCTGTCACCTTATCACGCTATATTGGACTGTCACGCCAAGACGGTGACCTTAGCCTTGTCGGGGTTGCCTCGATTATAGTGGATAGGGACTCCTAGCCATTTTACCAGTGGGGTTATCTTTTATATGAAGTCTCGGCGTATGGTCGAGAAGGGGTGTTTGACTTATTTGGCTTATGTTCGTGATTCTAGTGCAGAGGCTCCTTCCATGGATTCCTGCCAGTTGTTCGTGAGTTTCAAGAGGTATTTCTTGCAGAACTGCCGAGGATTCCACCCGACAAGGATATTGATTTATGTATTGATTTGGCTCCAGGATCTTAGCCCATTTCCATTCCGCCATACCGTATGGCCCAGCTAGAGTTGAAAGGATTGAAGGAACAGTTGCAGGATTTGCTTGATAAAGGCTTCATTAGACCTAGTGTCCCCTAGGGTGCACCCGTGTTGTTTGTGAATAAGAAAGATGTGTCTATGAGGATGTGTATAGATTATCGGCAGTTGAACAAAGTCACCATCAAGAACAAGTATCCATTGCCGAGAATTGATGACTTATTTGATCAGCTTCAGGGTGCCAAGGTGTTTTCCAAGATTGATTTGAGATTGGGCTATCATCAGTTGAGGATTAGGGCATCCTATGTCCCTAAGACAGCTTTCGGACTCGGTACGGGCATTCTGAGTTTCTAGTGATGTCCTTTGGGTTGACAAATGCCCCAACAACATTCATGGATTTGATTAACCGAGTGTTCAAGCCTTATTTGGACTACTTTGTGATTGAGTTTATTGACGATATTTTGATCTACTCCCGCAGTCAAGAGGAGCATGAGCAACACTTTAGGGTTGTGCTTCAGACTCTAAGAGACAGCTAGTTGTATGCTAAATTTTCGAAGTACAAGTTTTGGTTGGATTCATTAGCTTTCTTGGGCCACATCGTATCAGCAGAGGGCATTTAGGTAGATCCTAAGAAGATTGAGGCAGTCCAAAATTGGCCTACACTCACTTCAGCCACGGAGATCAGAAGTTTCTTGGGTTTGGCGGGCTATTACCGTTAATTTGTGAATGGGTTTTCATCTATAGCATCCCCATTGACTAGGTTGACCCAGAAGGGTACCCTATTCATATGGTTAGACGAGTGTGAGGCGACCTTTCAGTAGCTCAAGATAGCTTTGACTACGGCGCCGGTGTTGGTGTTGCCCGCTGGTTCAGGATCTTACACGGTATATTGTGATGCTTCCCCTATTGGGCTCGGTGCAGTAATGATACAAGAGGGTAGGGTTATTAAATATGCGTCTTGGCAGTTGAAGATTCATGAGAAGAATTTCCATGTCCATGATTTAGAGTTGGAAGCCATTGTTCATGCGCTGAAGATTTGGAGGCACTATCTTTATGCCGTGTTGTGTGAGGTTTTCACGGATCATCGTAGCCTTCAGTATTTGTTCAAGCAAAAGGATCTCAATTTAAGGAAGAGGAGGTGGTTGGAGCTGTTGAAAGACTATGATATCACCATCTTGTATCATCCCGGGAAGGCCAACGCATTGAGTAAGAAGGCAGCGAGTATGGGAAACCTTGCGTTCATTCCAGTCGGTGAGAGGCCGCTAGCATCATATGTTTAGACTTTGACCAACCAGTTTGTGAGGTTGGATATTTCAGAGCCCAGCCGCGTTCTAGCTTGCACAGTTGCTCGGTCTTCTTTGTTTGAGCGTATCAGAGATCGACAATATGACAATCCTCATTTGTTGGTCCTTAGGGACATAGTGCGGCACGGTGGTTCCAAGTAGGTTATTGTTGGAGATGAAGGAGTCTTGAGGATGCATGGTCGTGTTTGTGTGCCTAATATGGATGGACTTCGTGAGTTGATTCTTGAGGAGGCCCACAGTTCTCGATATTCTATTCATCGCCGCCAAGATGTACCAGGACTTGCGGCAGCATTATTGGTGGAGGATGATGAAGAAGGATATAGTTGCTTATGTAGCTCGGTGCCTGAATTGTCAAAAAGTGAAGTATGAGCATCAGAGACCCGGTGGCTTACTTCAGCAGATAGAGATTCCTGAGTGGAAGTGGGAGCGTATCACTATGGATTTCGTGGTTGGACACCCACGGACTCAGAGAAATTTTGATGCATTATGGGTAATTATGAACAGGCTGACTAAGTCAGCGCACTTCATTCCTGTGGCAGTTACCTATTCTTCAGAGCGGTTGGCATAGATTTACATTCGTGAGATCGTTCGTCTTCACGGTGTGCCCGTGTCTATAATTTTTGATCGAGGTACGCAATTCACCTCACACTTCTAGAGGGCAGTACATCGTGATTTGGGTACGCGGGTTAAGTTGAGCACATCATTTCATCGTCAAACGGACGGACAGTCCGAGCGTACTATTTAGATCTTTGAGGATATGCTTCACGCATGTGTTGTAGATTTCGGAGGATCGTGGGATCAGTTCTTTCCCCTTGCAGAGTTTGCCCACAACAACAACTAGTAGTCGAGCATTCAGATGGCTCCCTATGAGGCATTATACGGTAGACGACTCCAGTCTCCAGTCTCCAGTCTCCAGTTGGGTAGTTCGAGCTGGGAGAGGCTCGGTTGTTGGGTACTGATCTAGTACAGAATGCCTTGGATAAGGTCAAGATTATTTAGGATCATCTTTGCACAGCCCAGTCCAGGCAGAAGATTTATGCTGACCGTAGAGTTTGTGATGTTGCATTCATGGTCGGGGAGAGAGTGTTGGTTCGGGTATCACCCATGAAGGGTGTCATGAGGTTTGGAAAGAAGGGTAAGATGAGCCCTAGGCATATCGGACCTTTTGAGATTCTCGAGAAAGTAGGGGAGGTGGCTTACATGCTTGAGTTTCCTCCGGGGTTATCAGTAGTTCTTCCGGTATTCCATGTGTCCATGTACCGGAAGTATCACGGTGATCAGTCACACGTGTTAGATTTCAACTCTGTCCAGTTGGACAAGGATTTGACTTATGAGGAGGATATCCCCGCTTATTCACCAGTTCAGGGTCTTTTCTATGTCCTTTCGAGGACGAACGATTGTTTTAAAGGTGGGGTATGTGATGAACCGATAGGTCATCTTATAATTTAGACTTAATTTTATGATTTGAAACCTTTAAAAGTCATGTTTTAGCCTTTCTCAATTCGCATGCGCAGTCCGAGCGTCTTTCCGGAAAGCTTTTATGTTAAAAACTGATAAAAATAAGAAACTTTTGACTAAAAACTTCATTTGAGTTGACTTCGGTCAACATTTTTGGTAAACGGACCCAGATTCGTGTTTTGACGGTCTCGATCAAAATAAAAAGTCCCTAGCTTGAGATATCGGACTATGTCAAAATTTGAAAGTTAAAAGCTTAATGAAATTGAAGTGTTTAACCAAAGTTTGACTTTTTGGATAACGGGTCCGTATTTTGGTTTTGGAATTCGATATAGGTCCAATACCATATATTTATGACTTGTCTGTGAAATTTGATGAAAAACGGAGTTGATTTGACGTGATTCGGACGTCCGATTGTGAAAATAGGAATTTCAAAGTTTTCTTGAAAATTTCATGTGATTTGTGGTTCAATTCGTAGTTCTAGGTGTGATTTTGGCAATTTGATTGCGCGAGCAAGTTCGTATGATATTTTTAGACTTCTGTACATGTTTGGTTTGGAACCTCGAGGGCTCGGGTGAGTTTCGGATATGCTATAGAGTGATTTGAACTTCGAAATTTGCTGGTGTGCTTTAATTCTTATTGCAGGCCTCTGATCTCGCAATTGCGAGATCAAGCTTCACATTTGCGACCACTATTGTGTTTACATTTGCGACCTACTCATTGCATTTGCGAAGAGTAGTTGTGGAGGCCAATGTTCGCAATTGCGAACAATATCTCGCATTTGCGATGGGAATTGGGGAGGGGTATTTTTTGCATTTGCAATCACATGGTCGCATTTGCGATCTTGCCCATGTTCGCATTAGAGAATTATACCTCACTTTTGCGGACAATGCAGAAGTGAGAAGGCGTTCGCATTTGTGATGCCTCTTTCGCATTTGCGGGCTTCGCATTTGCGGGCTTCGCATTTGCGAAGCCCGGGTCGCATTTGTGACATCTCCAACTGGGTAAATGAGACTTAGACGGGATTTTTCTCCCATTCTTCAAATTTTCAAATTCTAGAACCCTAGAGGCGATTTTTCCTAGACCTTTTCTTCCCCTAAAACTTTGGTAATTGATCCTAACCCACTTTCTTTCAATTACCCATCACATTTCATGACTTTTCGACCTAAAATCTAGGATTTCCATGGTAGAAAGTGGGGGTTTGGGTAGAATTAGGGATTTTTGAAAAATTGGGATTTAGACCTCAAATTGAGGTTGGATTTCAATACTAATTTCATAATTGGGCTCGGGGATGAATGGGTAAACGGGTTTTGGTTCGAACCTCGAGTTTTGACAATGTGAGCCCGAGGTCGATTTTTGACTTTTTGAGGGAATGTTTGGGAAATCAAAATTTATGAATTATAATTGATTCCTTTAGCAATAATTGATGTTATTGAGTTAATTGTGGCTAGATACGAGTGGTTTGGAGGTGGATACTAGAGCATTGAGTGGCCTGTGGAGCGAGGTAAGTATTGTGTCAAACTTTGACTTGAGGGATTAGGAATCCATGCTTTAAATGCTGTATGAAACTCATGTGAGAGGAGTATATGTAAGGTGATGAGTACTTATGCGCCGCCAATTTATCTGTTTTTGTCTATTTCCTTCCCGTTCTTCTCATAATGTGTTTTTTCCCCTGCCTTAACTGTTACATAATTTACTTGTATTCCCATGCCTAATTGCTACTTGTTAGACATTGTTTCCCTTTGTTTAAGGTATTAGTTATTCCGTTGCTTCATTATCTCCTATTATTTATTTATCGGTGCTTTTATGATATATTCTGGATTAGTCTCACTGAGTAGTATTACTATTACTTGTGTGAAGTTTCATAGTGTACAAGCTTCCCATTTGCTTTGGTTTGAAGTGTGAGTATTGTGAAGGGTTTTGTGATTTGAATTGTGAAATTTTTGTACTTACTGAGTAATTGATATTGATATGGTGGGATCGGGTTGCGCGCCGCAACATGTGGAATAAGGGTGATATATCTTTTAGAAGTTGATAGTAACTAGAAAATGAAGTACTTTTATAACTATTGTTCCTTCTGTAGCTTCTGAGGAAGGTTAAGATAGTATTTTATTTTCTTTATTTCTTCGAGAAATTCACGTTATATATATATATATATATATATATATATATATATGTGTGTGTGTGTGTGTGTGTAAAGATATGAAAGAACATTTAGGGCACTTACAGACAGTCTAATTATTAGTCCATTTTCTACAAACAGTCTAAAGACTGTCTGTAAGTGCCCTAAATGCATATATATATATATATACTTTGATTTATAAATTGATCTACTATTATTAAAGTTACTTTTACTTTCATTTAGAATGTTATTTTACTTTGTCTTTAAAGCAGGTGAATTCAAAAAAGAAAGATTTCAAATATTCTAAGAGCTTAATGAAAATGAAAAATAAAATAAGAACATTTCAGACTTTGACCTGTGAATTTTATGAACTATCAGCATAACATCTTCACTTTCCTTTACCTTACAATAGTCACATATCAAAATTCCTCTTAACGTTTGTCCAAAAGGACTGATTTATGTAAGAATTTGAATATCTGCACTGAAATTGATCCAAAAAGGAAAAAAAAGCCATGTTGCTATGTTATGTATAATGTTGGTGATATTTTATACGTCAATACAACATAAGAGGGGGGTGATTTGTGTGGTGTCCGATTTTTGCATGCACTTGTTATAGAAGGACCAAGTTCTTCTATGTATTCCAACCCCTAGTGTAGTCGGAATAATAAATACAGAACTAAAGAACACAGAGATTTTTATGTGAAAAACACCTGGCTCAAAAGGTGAAAAAATCACGACCTACTTCCCAGTAGGATTTTCCCAAAACTCTTTACTAAATAAGTGAGCCAAAACAACATTTACAAAAACTCTTTTGTAAACCTAGGATTACCTTTAATCCCTTGTAGCAAACTAGCCTCTAGCTATTTGTGACAAACTCCAAGTTAGCTATAACTTGAACACATAGTACCTATTACAGACGCTTCTAGATAAAGCTGAAAAGGTACAAGTTAAAATCACCTACTACAAATAAACTAGACTAAAAGACAACCGTTGGAACTGGTTCTTCTAGATGGTTCAAGTAGCTTCAGATTCGCACACTCAAATTTCACACGAACTACTTGCAAAATGCTAATTTTGCTCTCAATTCTTGCTTAGCTTGTGCTTTTGTGCGTACCTGTATAATAAGAACAATTTGCAATATATATGATTATTAGATAAGGAATTAAATAGAGTTCTAATGCAACTCTTCCATGGTGGAAGAGTTCTAGTCAATCTCAACTCTCCAAATCCTTCCTTATCTTAAGATTCTATTCTTACTGAATAAGGAGTCCCTCTCCTTATTATTTTTTCAATCTTTTCGATCAGGAGATATCTCTATTTTACCAGATTTTGTTTATATCCTGCATGTGCACCTCACGTGCCTTTGACTCTGCTTGTGTCTGTGTCTTCCAGTGATGTACCTGGTTCATTTATGAGTTCCTTTGTCAATCATCAAAACTATTCAATTTCTTGGGCCAACAAATTCCCCATTTTTGATGATGACAAACTTTGTGTGTCCATAAGCTTAGGCCTGTATCCAAATAGTCCAACATTGACACATATTAGAGTATTAAGCATTTATCACAAAAGAACCAGGGATGCTAGATTATAAATATCACATGTTCAGAGCAGCACAACCATTCTTCCCCCTTTTGGCATCATGGAAAAGTTGCAAAAACTTTTGTGAATACCAGACTTTTAAGAATTACTCATAGCCACTTGGGAAACTGCAAGTGCAATCATGGATTAATCATCAATAATCAACTAAGAATTCAAACTATCAAAGAATTAGAAACACTGAATAAGAGTAAAAGCATCAGATTTCATTGATAGAAAGTACGACTCTTCCACAATCCACAAAAATAAAATAAAACAGTTGAAAACATGAGCAAAAAAAAAACAAGAAAAAGTCCCGAGTCTAGGTCTTTGATGTTCTAGGCAGGTTAGGTAACTAAGGCTTGGAAGGGCTGGAGGCTTGGGTTTTGTCTTGGAGAAGAGTTAGTATATCTCGAAGAATTCCCTCATTCTTCTCCCTTTGCTTAGTAAGCTCAGCTCTGAGAGCATCCCTCTCAGATTCAACCTCTGCCAAATGGTATTTCAGTCTTGCTATTTTAGCATCCTTCGCCTCACTCTCCTGTACTAGAGCTCTTACTTTGTTGTTTACAAGTGTCCTCTTCGATGAACCAGGTTCATTGGGGATAACATTTACCTCATAATCACAAGCCAGGAGAGTATTTATTCCAAACTGGTCCTTGCTTGTGGCCATCTCCGTCTTCTTCAGCGACACCTTGTAATGAGCAAGTACAAAAGTGAGAATGAAGTCATATGGAATGGCATGGGCTTTGGATCCATTGACAACTCTGTCCAAGAGATGAATTATAAACCAAGGCCAGTTTATCTGTCTCTCACTGTCTAGACACTCCATCAAAACCAAATCCATGTAATTAGCAATGTGCCTCCTTGCCTGCCGTGGCAACACACACTTGTTGATAAATTTGTGGGGGCTTCATTTCACTCTTATAGTCTGCCTTGGGCTCACTTTCTTCCTCATTGTCGTAGAACTTACTTGTGATTACCATGGAAGTTGGAAGAGCATCTAGACTTGGCCACATTTGCCTCGTGTAATCATCATAGACTTTAGAGGGAATGCCAAGGATTTCACCCAATTCTTTGGCATCGAAAGAAATTTGGACCCCCTTTACCAGGCTGGTGACTCTACCATCTTTAATCTCAGTGTTTGCCATGAATTACACTATTTCAGATCTGGCCATTCTCCCATCCAACTGAAGGATCATTTCCTTCCAGCCCTGTCTCTCAAGCTTCTCCAGCAATATAATCATTCCTTCTTCTTCCAGGTCTTTCAACAACCTTCCCTTCAGAATGGTACGTTTTCCAATCTTTGTCAAATTATCCTTCTCACCATAATATTCAACTGCCTCTTCATCACTCCAATCATCTTCTTCAGGAATTTACACTTTCTTGGGTTTCACTGCAGACCTGGTTCGCTTGGCCAAGGTCGAGGGTTCAGCAGACTTAGAAACATATGAAGACTTCTTTGAGGAAGTCTTTGCCTTTTTGGGCTTAGGTGTCTGAACCTCTACTTCTGCTACCTTTTCACTTTGTTGGACTAGATCCATCTCATCTACTTCAACAACCTCCACAGGCTCAACTACCTTTTCTTTCCCTTTATCCAGCTTCTTCTTCTTACTCTCTGCTAAAGCTCTCTACAGTTCTTCCTCACTCTGCTTTAGCTTAACCCTTGTAGTTCTTCCTCTTGGAAGAGGAATATCAGAACTCTCAGAAGGAGAAACTTTTCTTTTCTTATTTTCTCTTGTTGTCCCAGAATTTTGAGATTTAGGAGTTCTTTTCTTATTTGGATTGTAACTATCACCTAACAATTTCAACAAATCCTCCAGGGTTTCCTCAGTAGATGAACCAGGTTCATTTGTTTGCTTTCCCAGATTGACTAGCCTTTCAGCGGCTTCTCCTGATTCACTTCCCCCTAAGTTCTTGAATCCGTACTCCCTCTCTCTCTTTTTCTTTTTCAATTTTATTTTTACCACATCTCCTTCTTGTCTCCGACAATTCCACATCGATCACAGACCAACCAAGATGAACCTAATTTCTAAGTTTTCAGCAGTCTCAGAATCAGCCTTAGAAGTAGTTTTTTGTATAGAAGATACCTGTTCAGAATCAGAAAATCCTGTTGCTTCCCCTCAATCACTGATTTAAAAGAATTGCTCGAATTTTGTGATTCTTGAGCCTGACTTGATTGAAGCTTGGCATTTAATTTTCTTGCTAAAGAGTCGCTAGCCACTGTCTTTCTAGAAAGCATCTTAACTCTCTTTTTTCTGGGTTCGGTGTTAGGACTGGGTTGGGGATGGGTGGAGCTAGGTTGAGGAGGGGTTGTAGAAGACGAAGATGGAGTGGGGGTGATGGAGTACCAGGGTTGTTCCAGGGGTTAGACATTTTGATTTTTGGTTGATGAAGGAAGAAAAAATCTGGAATGAAGTTGAAGGCAAGGAGAGAAGGAAGGGTTTCGACGGTTTTCAGAATTGATGAGGGATTTTCAGAGGTGATGATGGGGGATTTAAAAAGGGAGGTGTAATTAATACATAACGGCAGCCTTTTTAGGTCAACTAAAAGTCTAATCAGTCTGCAACTTTCAGTTTGGAATGACTGTTACACTTTCCCTAGGATCTGGGTATTTTAATGCGGTAGGGATTCTTCAGTTGAGACGGAACTGGTTCAAATCTTTTTAGAATAGGCTTTGAATGATTTTGAGTTTGAGTAGAGCTCTGCTCATGATTTAAATATTGATATTTCAATATGTGTAGAGTGCAGAACACATACCTCACCTTTCAGATAAACCAACACTGATGAACCAGGTTCATCACTTAAGAATCCTCTTGATCATGTCTCAACTTTCAACAATAGAGAAAAATTCATTAGCAACTAGTGAGTCATATCAAAATATGGCAAAAGAGTATGTTATTTATAGCATGAGACTGAGTAACAATTAATCTGATTATTTACACAAGTTTCAGATTTTCTAGCCAAATTTTTTTTAATTTTTTCTTTATTTTTTTAAAATTCTTTTTTTCATGTACACTCTGAACTGGTTCAATTAGGTGATTTTAATCATCCCTTACTCTAACTTGTTCCTTTCAAAATGCTCTTTACTCAATGCTTATGTAAATATGTCAACAATCTGTTTATCAGTGGCACAAAACTCTATGGTGATCAATCCCTTCTCATAATTGTCCCTTAAAAAATGATGTCTAACATCTATGTGCTTTGTTCTTTTATGATGAACAGGGTTCTTTTTCATACTGATAGCACTCGTGTTATCACAAAATATAGGGATACATCCAACATCGATTCCAAAATCTATCAATTGCTGCTTAATCCACAATAGTTGAGCACAACATGAGGTTGCAGCCACATACTCAGCCTCAGCAGTAGATAGAGCCACATAGTTATGCTTTTTAGTGGCTCAAGGCAAGAGGCATGAGCCCAGAAAGTGTCCCATACCTGAGGTTCTCTTTCTATCCACTAGAAAACCTGCATAATCAGCATCAACATATCCCACAAGATTAAAGTTACTACCTTTTGGATACCAAAGACAAAGATCAGTGGTGCCTTTTAGGTATCTCAAGATTTTGTTTACAGCAGTTAAGTGGGATTTCTTTGGATTAGCCTGAAATCTTGCACAAAGTTCTACATTGAAAACAATGTCAGGTCTACTAGCAGTGAGATACATCAAAGAACCAATCATTCCCCTATACAACTTTTGATCAACAAATGAACCAGGTTCATCTATATCCAATTTTGTGGTTGTTGCAATAGGAGTGTCAATTTCTTTGGAATCTTCCATTTTAAAATTTTTTAAGCAACTCTTTTACATACTTTTGTTGATGGATTGTAGTTCCATTTAAATTTTGTTTAATTTGTAAGCCAAAAAAGAACTTAAGCTCACCCATCATGCTCATTTCAAATTCACTCCCCATTAGTTTAGCAAATTCTTTACTTAGTTTATCAGTAGTTGCTCCAAAGATTATGTCATCTACATATATCCGAACTAACAAGATATCTTTACCTTTTTCTTTCAAGAATAGAGTACTATCAATTTTACCTCTCTTGTAGTCATGCTCAAGCAAGAATTTTGATATTATTTCATATCATGCTCTAGGAGCTTGCTTGAGTCCATATAGTGCCTTGTCAAGCTTGTACACATGATCCGGGTTCTCCTTGTTTTCAAACTCCGGAGGTTGTTTAACAAACACTTCTTCCTTTAGAAATCCATTTAGGAAGACACTCTTGATATCCATATGGTGAAGGGTGAATTCCATGTAAGCAGCAAAGGCTATGAGGAGCCTTATTGCTTCCATCCTTGCCACTGGAGCAAAAGTCTCATCATAGTCTATGCCTTCCTCCTGACTATATCCTTGAACCACTAATCTTCCCTTGTTCATAGTAACTGTTCCATCTTCATCAAGTTTATTTCTGAAGACTCACTTAGTTCCAATTACTGATCTATCCAAGGGTCTTGGTACCCGATGCCAAACTTGAATCCTTTCAAATTGGTTGAGTTCATCTTGCATTACATTTACCCAGTCTGGAAAGATTCTTTAAAGAAGATCTAGTTTTGATTCCAGAGGTTGGATTAGCGATAATGTTCTCAATTGGGTGAGAAATTTGATATCTGTAAGGTTTCACAACCAACCGGTTATTCCATGATGTTCCTTCAATGCTTTGTTATTGTGGAACAGGTTCAGGCACAGATTCCAACAAAGTTTGGGAATTATTTTATTCTATTCCCCCTGTCATGTTTCCCGGGATGGATGAACCTGTTTCATCACATGTTCCTTCCTCCAGTGTGGCTTCAGTCTGGGCTGTGATCTCATGTGAGTTTCTAGCTAGCCCAATTGCTTCATCATCTTTTTCCTGTCTCTCAGAAAGAATGTTAGTTCCATCAAAAATTACATGTACACTTTCTTCAACACACATAGTTCTTTTGTTATAAACTTTATAAGCTTTACTATGTGAAGAATATCCCAAGAATACTCCATCATCACTTCTAGGATCAAACTTACCTAGGGAGTCTTTACCATTGTTGTGCACAAAGCACTTGCAACCAAATTTCCTAAGGTGGGATATATTTGGCTTTCTCCCTTTAAGTAACTCATAGGGAGTCTTCTTTACAAGGGGTCTTGTCATGCACCTATTTATGATGTATCATGCAGTATTAACAGCTTCTGCCCAGAAACTATGGGGTAATTTACTGGAAAGAAGCATAGTCCTAGACATATCTCCAAGTGTCCTATTCTTTCTTTCAACTACTCCATTTTGTTGTGGAGTTCTAGGAGCAGAAAAATTATGAATATGCCATGCACATCAAAAAAATTCAGCAAACTTAGCATTTTCAAATTCAGTGCCATGATCAGACCTAATTGATGCAAGTTTAATTCCTAATTGTTTCTGAATTTTTCTAACAAAAGAAGTGAACATGTCAAATGCTTCATCTGTAGATGTTAAAAACAGTGTCCAGGTAAATCTAGAATAATCATCAACAAGCACCATCACATATCTCTTACCACCTCTACTTAATATTCTCATTGGAACACAAAGATCCATATGGACCAGTTCCATCGTTCGGGTGGTACTTACCACTTTCTTGATTTTAAAAGAGGATCTTACCTGCTTCCCCCTTGCACAAGCCTCACAAACTTTTTCTTCCTTGAACTTAATGTTAGGCAGTCCTATCACTAAGTCCTTGGAGACTAATTTGTTGAGTTGAAATAGACTTGCATGTACAAGTCTCTTATGTCAAAGAAGGGGATCATTGTCCAACACACTCAAGTAGGTTAGTTCATTTTTTGACAGTGTAAACAAATTTATAATGTATATATTGTTCACTTTTTTTCCCTGTAAAATAATCTTGTCAGTGGTAAGATTTATCACAAAATATTTTGTAGAGGTGAATGCTACCAGGTTACCTCTATCACACAACTGTGACACACTGATTAGACTATATTTCAAGTCATCTATCAAATAGGCATTCTCAATGGAATGAGTGTCATTCTTACCTACCTTACCAACCCCAATTATTTCACCTTTCTTTCCATTTCCAAAAGAGACATTTCCTCCTTTGAGGTCCTCAAGTGAAAGGAACTGGTCCTTGTTGCTAGTCATGTGCTTTGAGCAGCCACTATCCATGTACCATATTTGGTTGCTCCCATTCACTTGAACCTACAAAAAGAAATCAGGGGTTAGTCTGAGGAACCCAAACTAGTTTGGTTCCCTTTCTATAAGCAAAAGGATGAATTAAATTCCTTTTAGCCCAACTTGGCAACCAACTCTTCTTTTGAACAAAACTTTTGTTCTTTTGACTGGCATTTTCTTTTGCATTACATTTACTTTTATAGTGACCACCACACTGGGTACAAATTTTGTTTTCAGGAAGATTGAGGTACTTGCTTTTAGTATCCCAGTTAGGCAGTTGATTCTCAAAGCCAAGTCCTCTTCTATTGCTACTATGATTTTCCTGTAGCCATGTCAAAGCATCGGAGAATATGTACTATTTACAAGTTCTATCTAGTTCATGCTTCACCTTGCCTAGTTCCCCCTTAAACACTCTTACCTGTTCATCCTTCCTATACAGTTCATCTTTTAGCTTACCTACATTTTCTTCTAAAGTGAGTTGTGAGTTGTGAGCTGTCAACTATCTTCTTACTGGTTCCTAGTTTCATTTTTAGGTTTTCAGATTTTAACTCTAGGACATTATCTTCAAATGTATGAACCTGGTTCTTCAGAGCAGTATTTTCACTCACAGTCTCACTGACTTTGAGTTCTAGGTTCTTACACTTTGCCTTTAAAATTACACAATCCTTAGACAGCAGTTCCTTTTCCTTATTTATTACCTCAGATTCATCAATAAAATCTAGTAGCAATTCATAGAGTTTTTCTTTAGACAAAAACTTAATCTTGTCTTTGAGATGAGTTATACTTACCTCAGATTCCTCATGAGATTCCTCATCTGATTCTCCAATTGCCATAAGTGCTTGTTCATCTCCATCTTCATCATTTGATTCCTCATCTGAACTTTCTCCCCAAACAACAACCATAGCCTTTGTTGATCCTTTGTTCTTCTTGGGATGAACCTGTTCCTTCTTACGGTTCCTTCGTTCAGATCTCTCCTTCTTCCATTCAATTTCCCATTGAGGGAAGTTCTTGATGTGATTATCAGTCTTCCCACATTTGTAGCAGCCCCCCATAGTCGTTTTTTCAGGTACCCTTGTCTTGTTGTAGTTTCCACCTCTTGAGGAACCTTTTCCTCTCGTAAGATATTTCTTTAAATCCTTGGTGATCATAGCCATTTCATCTTCCTCCAGATCAACTCCTTCAGTGATTCTGAGTGCCAGACTCCTTTCCTTCTTGGGCGCGTCCATCTTCATGGTGTGCCTTCTAAGTTCATAGGCAGTGAGATTTCTAATCAATTCATCCAGTTTAAGAGTTGCAATGTTCTTAGATTCCTGAATTATAGTGATCTTGCTTTCCCAGGAAACTGGCAGAACCGTTGTTAGAATCTTTTCAACTTTGTCTTCTTCAAGAAGAGTCCTTCCAAGAGCTTTAGTTCATTAGTCAGTGTGGTGAACCTTGTATAAATCTCTTGAATTGTCTGTCCTTCCTTCATAGAGAAATTCTCATACTAAGAATATAGTAGAGTACCTCTAGACCTATTCACTTGAGTTGTTCCTTCATGAACCACTTGCAAAGTGTCCCGATCTTCTTTAGCAGTGGTACAACTTTGAATTCTGATGTACTCGTCTGGACCAAGTCCACACGCAAGCCACTTCTTGGCCTTAGCATTCTTCTCCCACTTTCTCAAATATTTAGCAGCGCAGTTAGCTCTTGTCTTTGGCACATCTACTCCTTCATCATTCTTCTTCATAGTGGCCAAAGGACCATCAGTAACAATGTCCCATAGCTCGTAGTCTTCTCCGATTATGTGGTCTCTCATCATGTTCTTCCACCAGGAGTAGTACTGGCCATTAAAGAGTGGAGGCCTAGCAGTTAATTATCCTTCCTAGTTCCCAGGTGGTGCACTCATCTTGATCTTCGCCTAAGGTGTTAGCCTCTTCAAGGATAACCCGCTCTGATACCAATTGATGTTTTATACGTCAATACCACATAAGAGGGAGGGGGGAGGGTGATTTGTGTGGTGTCCGATTTTTGCATGCACTTGTTATAGAAGGACCAGGTTCTTCTATGTGTTCTAACTCCTACTGTTTGGGGAATAATAAATACAGAACTAAAGAACATAGAGATTTGTACATGGAAAACACCTGGCTCAAAAGGTGAAAAAAACACGATCTACTTCCCAGTAGAATATTTCCAAAACTCTTTACTAAATTAATGAGCTAAAACAGGATTTACAAAAACTCTTTTGTAAACCTAGGATTACCTCTAATCCCTTGTAGCAAACTAGCCTCTAGCTATTTGCGACAAACTCCAAGTTAGCTATAACTTGAACATAGAGTACCTATTACAGACGCTTCTAGATAAAGGTGAAAAGGTATAAGTTAAAACCACCTACTACAAATAAACTAGACTAAAAGACAACCGTTGGAACTGGTTCTTCTAGCTGGTTCAAGTAGCTTTAGTTTTGCACACTCAAATTTCACACGAACTGCTTGCAAAATTTTCTCGCTAATTTTGCTCTCAATTCTTGCTTAGTTTCTGCTTTTGTGCGTACCTGTACAATAAGAACAATTTGCAATATATATGATTATTAGATAAGGAATTAACTAGATTTCTAATGCAACTCTTCCTTGGTGGAAGAGTTCTAGTCAATCTCAACTCCTCAAATCCTTCCTTATCTTAAGATTTTGTTCTTACCGAATAAGGAGTCCTTCTCCTTATTATTTTTGAAATCTTTTCGATCAGGAGATATCTCTGTTTTAGCAGATTTCGTTTATCTCCTGCATGTGCACCTCACGTGCCTTTGACTCTGCTTGTGTCTATGTTTTCCAGTGATGGACCTGGTTCATTTCTGAGTTTCTTTGTCATTCTTCAAAACTATTCAATTTCTTGGGCCGACAGTTGGGCCGTGCTAACCAAGACAGATGCACATTTATCGAAACGGTGTCATGCGACACCGCTCCATCGAATTTTTTTACTAAATATACGTATTAATACTGTGAGAAAGCGAATAAGTAGGAAAAAGTAACACCACTTGACATAAATTGTCTCTTGACACATTGGTTATATGCTTGATTTTGCTCTAAGAAGTCAGAGATTTGAACCTCAACTAGCACATCTCTTTTGCAAATATTTGAGAGAATCTATGTAACTAAAAATTGTGATAAAATAGAATTTAATTCAGGATATTTTCTAACTTAAGACTCAACAAAACCAATGGACTAAAGTTATTTCTTGTCTAGAAGTATGATAATTAAATTTATTATTTTCGTTCTTCTAAAAAATTTGGACACGCACTTACAAAAAATTTCTGCGTTCGCCTTTGATGCTAACCGTTGATAGGATTCGAAAATTATGAGTGTCGCTACTTTATATATACAATATACATACCACTAATCACAAAGAACAAATAGGAAGGTCCGGCCGTTGTTCGGTCAATTTTTGGTTAATTCATTTAGGTTGATGGGGTCTTTTATTCGTAAATAAAAAAAAGTTAGTTCATTTTTTGCACGTTTAATATAAATTCTGTTCTAAAAGAAAAGTACAATAAGAGATATTTCATGCAAGAGCCCCTCCCATAAAAATCATAATGGTCTATTTTCTTTGTTTCTCGTTTGCTGAAAATAGAGAGAGAAATCCTGGGCATAAAGAGAGAGGTAACTGCCTCAACTACTTCCAAAAAGGAGGATTAATATTTTTGGAAAGAAAGGATCCTCAAAATAAATAAATAAAAACGATAAAAAGGCCGAATTTACTTGAGCGACGTGTCAAATTCTGGTACTAGTAAGTCCAAATGAACACTAATTAATCTTCTTTAAAAAAAATAATTAATCGTTAATCTTTTCTTGTTTAGTATTAAGGACAAACATAAGCTAGTTTGCACTTTGCAACGATAATGACATGATTAGCCCAAGCTATCAAAGAAGGTAGATTTAGATCATTAATGATCTTCTCCTCTTGCAAAAGATATATTAAGGCCCTTTGGTTCAAGGGATTAGATGGATTATCCTAATATAAATTTTGAGATTAAATTCAGAAATAATTTCAGATACTTCCTCTTATACTTAGCTTCATCACACTAACTTCTTTTGTGGTTTGCCATATTACGCTTACTTCCCTTATTTTAATTTATTTGTAAAAAAGAAAAATGTAGCGTATTTTTATTAGTGTAAAAAGATTATATTCGGACTAATTTACCCTTACTGATGTATTCTTTGTTTAATTCATTTTTTGTAAAAATCTTTTTTCCACATTTAATGTGTGCCTCCATTCCCGCTACGATTAATATGCATCTGCGTTGATTTTAAAAAAAAAAAAAAAAGATTCTTTGGAAAACATTTAATAAATTAACAAACTAAAATGTTTACAAAAATGAATTTCCTCTAAGTCGTGCCTCGAATTTCTATTACACAGAGTTTTGGCGCATGCAAAAGTCACAGGAGAGGCAGTTGTACATTTCTAAAGCACAACTTCATATTATTCTTCTTACTAACTGGTTCAAAGGTTATGAAGGATACTAGAGCAGTAGAGCCAGGGGCGGAGCCCATGAAAAAGTTACGGGTTCATCTGATCCAGTAACTTCAACTTAAACTCTGTATATATTAATAATTCAATTAAATAAGTGCAAAATTAGATATTGAACCCAGTAAACTAGATGTAATGTAGTAGAATTCCTAATTTAAACCCATAAAGCTCAAATTCTGAATACGCCTCTGACCAGAGCAAAACTAACCCAAACAATCTGATATTTTTAATTGTAGTAGATTGTGGGCTCCTTAAGTTTACTATATATATATGCCTAGACAACCACCTATAATTTTCGAATTATTAACTTTATTTTTTTTATCCTTAATTGAGAAAACAACATAATTTTCTGGAATTTCAAACTAATTTAGCTTTCTGAATAACGGAGATGAATTCTTTTCACGATGGAGGATTCATTACGGACACTAGGGGTGTACAAAGAAAATCGATAAATCACACTAATCGATAGTTCGAGTTAAATTGGAAAAAACCCGATGTGATTTGGTTTGTTATTAGAAAATAAATCCGACCATAATTGGTTTGGTTTTAACTAAAAAAAGTCAAACCGAAACCAAACCAACCCGATAGTACATTTATATAATTTTTAAGAATATTTTAAATATAAATATTTATTGTAATGTAACTTATAAATATTCCTTATAATTTTTCACAGTTTTATCTTTTAACATATTATTTCAAGTTTAGACTTAATATTCTTGAATGGTAAATAAAATGTATAGCCCATATATGTAATAACTCAAACAAAGTTCAAATCAATACTAATGCTAACAAAAGAATTCAATTCAATACTAGGATGATGATAGTGTTGGATAATTATTTTAGTTTTACATTGGTTTATAATGAAAATGCGTAACTTAATTTATGTTTTTCTTTAGTGTTTAGTTATGTAATTAATATTAGTACTTATTAGCTATACTTATTTTAGTATGACCTATATACTCCCTCCATTTCAATTTATGTGAATCTATTTTGATTGGACACGAAATTTAAGAAAAGAGAGAAGACTTTTAAATTTATAGTGTACAATGAGGCACATATATTTTGTGTGGCTATAAATTATTGCAAAAAGGTAAATTGTTTCCAAATAGGGAAATAAGTCATTATTTTTCGTCATTTGCCACATGACACCAAACTGGGCCTCCAGGAGGATGCCATTTTTGGGCTTATTGAAGTGGGCTCATCACCTTAGCCCAATTAAATGAGCTAGCCCCATGGATTAAGACTTATTTATTTAATCCGTATATATATAATTTCATTATATTAGCCCATAATATTTATTTGGACCAATATATCTTGAATTTAAAATATAATCCAAATTCTTTTACGGATTTAATTTTAAGAAAATTTATATGCCTACAAATGCCCCTACTTCAAAACTTGTTGAGGTGTAGACTTGTCAAAATCGAAAACGGGTAATAAAGTACTGGAAAACTATCAAATTTGGCTTAGGATAGTTTAGAGCACAAAAGATTATCCATTGTTACGTGTACACTCGGTCAATTATTTAAACAATATAATGACCTTTTAATTTAATAGGGATACAACAAAATATTGAAAGTTGTTATTTCAATATGAAAATTTTCGCCTGACACACACTCCTCATTGTAACACAATTTTAACTTTGCAATTCTTACAACAATTAGAGTTCAACTTGGATTGATTGTCACTGTGTAACCAGACGAATCCCATACGTAAAAGAATTGTAGCAGCCATCTCATGCGCTCGATCCCACATCGGCACTTCACTTTCAACCATCGCCTTTTGACATCTATAAATACAATATACTCTTTATTCTATTTGCATCACTTTAAGCGTTTGCAAACCACTTTGAGTATACTTTTGACGATTTGGGAGCATTGACGCGAAGGTAATTTCCTTTTCTTTTCTTGTGCTTTCTTCTTTGTTTTACTCTGTTGTCTCTCTTTTTTTTTTGAAGTAACTTCATAAAACTACGAAGTCCTATATAAGTTTGAGGCGAATGCCTTTAAAAGTTCGTGATGAAGATCTTTAAAATTTACGGCAGCAAACCATAAAAATTTGCGATGAAGACCTTTAAACTTTGTGGCGAAGACCGCAATGATCCTTAAAAGCTCGTGATCAAGATCTTTAAAAGGTCACAACGAAGACCTTTAAAAATTCGTGGCGAAGATCCTTAAAAGTTCGCGATGAAGACCTTAAAAATTTGCGGCAAATCCCATAAAAATTTACGATGAAGACCTTTTAAATTTGTGGCGAAGACCCTTAAAAGTTCACATAAAAATCCCTAAAAGCCCGTGAAGACCTTTAAAATTTGCGGTGGAAAACCATAAAAGTTCACGATGAAAACCTTTAAAATTTACGGCGAAGACCCTTAAAAGTTTGCATAAAGATCTTTAAAAGCTCGTGAAGACCTTTAAAAGCACGCAATGAAGGCTCTTAAAAATTCGTGGTAGAAATCTTTAAAAATTGGCGGTAGGGCTTCTTTAAAGTTTGCCGCGAGCACCTTCACAAGAACCTTTGAAAGTTCGAAACATACACCTTTTAAAAGTTCAGAACGAAAAACTTAAAAATCTGAATGCCTTTAAAATTTCGTGATGAACACCTTTAAAAGTTCGTAATGAAAACCTTTAAAAAAAGTACTTTCAGAATTGTCCCGGACAATATTTTAAAACCAACTTTATATTGCATCACGCTGGCAATTTCAGATTTGTGCAGTCTCATCAAATTATTCGTATCCTGGTGTAGAAACATCAACATTATGAACCGTTTGATTTCTTGAAAACTAGACTTCAAAATCTAAAAGTTGTTACCAATTCGGGATCAAACACCTTCGGAATCACCGCATGTAATATTTTGAAACTAACTTTAGATTCCACCATGTTGAAAATTTTAGACTTGTGCAATCTCACCAAAAAATTCATATCTTAGTGTAGGAACATCGAAATCATAAACCGCTTAATTTTGTGGAAAATATATTTCGAGATCTAGGAATATCCAAGATTTGGAACCAAAATATTTGAGAATCATCCCAGATATTATTTTGAATCTAACTTTAGATTCTGACACATTGATATTTTCAGATTTGTGTGACTTCACCAAGACTCTTATATCTTGATGTAGGAATGTTGAAATCATAAACCACTTAATTTTATGGAAAATAGACTTCAAGATCTAGGACATATCCAAAATTCGAAATAAAATAATGTAAGAATCATCCCAGATATTATTTTTAATCTAACTTTAGATTCCGACATGTTGATAGTTTCAGATGTGTGCAGCTTCACCAAAAAATTTATATCTTGGTGTAGGAATGTTGAAATCACGAACCGTTTGATTTTATGAAAACAAGACTTCAAAACATAAAACATCTCCACAATTTAGGATTTAATACCTTAAGGATAGTTTCAGCTAATATTTCGAAGCAAACATAAGAGTTTGATATACAGATAGTTTCGAATTGGCACGACTTCGCCAAAACTTTTATGTTTTGGTGTGGAAACCTCGAAATCACAAGATGTTTTTCTTGTTATTAATCAAAATTAAAAATCTCCATTCTCAATAAACATCTTGGGTTCAAATCTTACTGAATTTGAAGCATTGTGCCAATGAATCTTTCTTCTTATATTTGTGTTCCCTTTTGACGCCTTTCTTCTCTTCCTTCCTTTTTTTTTGGCAGTGAGCAATTATGAAGTCCAAAAAACTTGAAGGTTATGAGAACATGAATACATAGCGAATCCCTAGACTTTGATGCAAATATTGTCATCATTTCAGTAAAGGCACCATTTTGCCATAGCAGCTTGCCCCCTCTAAATCAAATTGGATCCAAAGCTTAACAAGAGAATGATATCTCAACTTGATTTAAGTGTTGATTAAATGGGCTTTCGTACTTCATTCGAACAACAATTGGGAACTATGTATTTTTTGAACTTATGCGACTGAACTCAGAATGAAACTCTAAGCTGCCTACGTACCTCGGTGAAGAGGATCAAGTCATGTCGTAGTTCAGAATGAATGATTTTCTTTTTCTTTTTTATTTTCTTTATCTCCTAACTTTTTCCTAGACCGCCTATTTCAAGGTTTTCAACCTAGAGGATCTTTTATATTTTTTTGTTTTTATTTTTTATGTCCTAAATTTTGCCAAGGCCGCCTCTTTCGAGGTTTTCAACCTAGCAGGCCTTTTTTTTGTGGGTCGTACATAGTTTAGACTCATGCGGGCCAGGAGTGTAGGAACATGCAGTTTAGGCTCATGCATCAAGGAGCGTGGCACATCAAGGATAATACTTCTTCAAAAACTTGCCATTGATAGGGCCGATTCTCATGCCATCTGCATCAATCAGCTTGTAAGCCCCACTTGAATAAGCTTCTTGCACGACATATGGACCATCCCATTTTGAAGTGAACTTACTTATAGGTTTATGAGAGGTAATAATGGGTCTTCTTATAGAAAGGACTTGATCTCCTACTTGAAAGGATCTCGGGGGAACTCTTTATTGAATGTGCGAGACAATCGAGCTTGATAGCATTCAAGACTCTGTTGAGCTTCCAACCTCTTCTCATCAAGAGCCTCCAACTCTGCTAATCAAAGTCGAGCATTTTATTCATCAGTGATCTCTTCTTGAACAACCAAATAATAATGAAGGTATTTGACGCTCAAGTGGCAAGACGGCTTCGACTCCATAAACGAGTGCATAAGAGGTCGCTTGTGTTGGCGTGCGTTGAGTTGTCCTATATGCCCATAGATCTTCCTCCATACGGTCATTCCAATCTCGTTTGGATTTGGAGACGACTTTCTTTAGCAAGTTGCATAGAGTTTTGTTGAATGCTTCAGCTAGACCATTGGCGGCAGCATTGTACATAGAAGAGTTACGTTGCTTGAAGTCAAAGAGTTCACAAATATTGTTCATCAACCTATTGTCGAACGACTTTCCATTATCCGTTATTATGTAACGAGGAATGCCATAGCGATAGATAATGTTTACTCGGATGAAACTTGCAACATTTTCCTTCTTCACCTCCTTAAGAGCAACAACTTCGGCCCATTTTGAGAAGTAGTCAGTTGCAGCCAAGATGTATAAGTTCCCACCAGAGGACTTTGGCAGTGATCCAACAACATCCAATCCCCAAGCGTCAGACGGCCAGAATGCAACAGTCGAGTGCAACACTTCAGGAGGTTGATGAATAAAATTTGAATGGAATTGAAAAGCCTTGCATCTTCGAGCATAGTTCAAGCAATCTTTTACCATCGTTGGCCAATAATATCCCATCCTTTTTATATAGAAGTGGAGCTTTGGTCCAGACTGATGTGACCCACAAACCCCAGAATGTGCCTCTTGCAAAGCTTGGAGTGCTTCTTCTTCCCCTAAGCATCACAAGAGTACTCCCTCGAACGACCTTCTGTATAGAGTATCTTTATAGTAAAGGAAGCGAGGTGCACGACGGCGGATTTCAGTCCTTCTCCTCGGATTTTTCTGGAAGTATCCCATAGCATAAGTAGTCGATAATGGGTTGTCGCCATTCTTATTTCTCAACTTCAGAAACATCGACAAGATGCTTGAGTTCATTTTCTTCACCTTCAGCCTCATTTGGTAACGATACTACCCATTTTTGGAAGACAGTAACTTATGCTTGATCAAGCAGGGTTAATGATGAAGCTAGGGCAACTAAAGCATCAGCCTTCTTATTTTCTTTCCTTGGCACATGCTGAATAGTCGCATCACCGAGCCACCCCATTAACTTTTTTGTGTAATCATGATAGGGGCATAGTTCAGGCTTCTTCACCTCGTAACTACCCAGAAGCTGATTGACCACTAACTGAGAGTCACCAAAGACTTGCAATTGCAACTGCTTCATTTCGACAGCCATTTCAAGCCCAAGTATTAGTGCTTGATACTCAACAACGTTGTTAGAGCAGAGTTGCGTCAACGTAAAAGAGTAGGGAAGAACTTCACCTTGAGAAGTGACAAATACTACTCCAGCACCAACTCCTCCGCGATGTGCAGCACCATCAGATCGCGCAGCACCATCAAAGTAAATCTTCCATGGAGGTTAAACTTTAATGACCGTGGCATCCTCATCAGGTAGTTCGTCAGTTAGCTCCCAATCATCAGGTATAGGGTGATCTTCCAAGAAGTCCACTAACGCTTGTACTTTTATAGCCTTTTGTGGGATGTACACGATTTTTAATTGTTGAAACTGGAGGTACCACCTTGCTAGTATATCACTAAGGACAGGTTTTGACATCACGAACTTGATGGGATTTTCTCTAGAAACCAAACGAACGATATGAGCTTGAAAGTAGTGCTTCAACTTTTGGATTGAGAAGACTAGCGCCAGACATAACTTTTCAATTCTCGAATAATTCAGCTCATTTGGTGTCATCATCCTACTCAAGAAGTAAATGGAGTTTTCTTTCCCTTCAGTATTTTCTTGGGCCAACAGACCTTTCTTGTGCTGAAATGTATAGTATCAGCGGCTTTCCAAGTATAGGGGCTGCCAAAACTGGAGGCTTCATCAAGTAGGATTTAATGCTCTCAAAGGCATTGCTACACGCTTGGTCCCATTTGAAAGAGACACCTTTCTTCATAAGGTGGCTGAATGTTGGCACCTCCCAGCTAGGTTTAAGATGAATCTCCTAAGGTATGCTAACTTTCCTTACAGACTTTTCAATTCATGAATATTGCAGGGCTCAAGAATTTTCAAGATTGCATCTACTTTAGCTTGATCTATTTCAATCCCTCGATATCGGACAATGCAACCCAGGAAATTTCCGGAGGTAACTCCAAAGGCGCATTTTAATGGATTCATCCTAAGTTGGTATCTTCGGAGCAACTCAAACACCATTCTTAGGTCTTTCAAGTAGTCGCTTTTCTTTCCTGATTTCACCACCAAGTCATCAACATAGCATTTGACATTCTTGTGGAGAAGGTCATCAAAGATATTCTGCATAGCTCTTTGGTAAGTAGCACCAGCATTCTTCAAGCCAAAAGGCATTACCTTGTAGAAATAAATACCCTTGAGGGTACGGAATGCAGTAAGCTCTTTATCTTTTGGCGCCAAGCGAATTTGGTTATAGCCTGATGAACCGTCCATAAATGACATTGCCTCGTACCCATTAGTAGCATCAATCATCAGTTCTGGAATGGGAAGCGGGAACTCATCTTTCAGACACGCATTGTTAAGATCCCTAAAGTCAACGCACACTCGAATCTGGCCATTTTTCTTCCTTACAGGTAAAATACTTGAAACCCATGTTGGGTATTTAACTTTACGAATAAATCCAGCTTCGATGAGTTTGTTAACTTCAGTTTCAATCAAGGGAACCAAGTACGGCCTAAAACGCCTTTGAGCTTGCTTAACAGGACGAGCGTCATTCTTGACCGCAAGGTGATGGATTGCCACTTTAGGGTCCAAGCCAGGCATTTATTTGTAACTCCAAGCAAAGACATCCCAAAACTTCTTGAGTAATTCAATATAAGTTCTTTCTTCGTCAATTTCTAGTAAAGCACTTAGGTAAGTGGGTCTTGGTTCTTCATCAGTGCCAAGGTTAAGTTCTTTTAAGGTATCAACCATTGCCTTCACCCCTTCTTCAAGTTTCGGGGGAGCATCTTTTGCATCTTCATCTTCTTGAGGGTCTCCATCATTGAAGGATATGTGATAACATGGTGAAACATCGTCCAATTTCTCATCATCCTCCATTAGAGATAAAACACCTTGCTCGCTTTGTGCAGTAACACGATACGAAGAACCCACGCTTTCTTCGTCTTCATAACGTTCTTTAGTGTATACCATAGTGTATTGCTTCACCTTTAGTACTTCATCAGAAACCATGACTTTTGTTTGTCGCTTCATTCTAGAAGGAACCAAACTTTGGAAATTTTTATAGATCTTCTGAATTTTGGGTGAAACGGGTGTTCTTGTATTTCGATAATTTCTCTGGAACTTATTACCCTTCTTTAATGGAACCAATCTCTCAAATACGAAAGTTCTCACAGTTGATTTTCCAAGTCGGTCAAAGACAAAAGGACTGTTAGAAGCGGAAAATTCATCTTCTACAGTGATATAATGGCTACTCGCCCTTCTTATTGAGATGTGCACTGGTGACGGTTGCTTGTATCCCAAACCTTCAAGTTGTTGCCTCGTTGCAGCTTCTGATAGGAGCTTCCCTAACTTTCACGGCTCATTGGGATTGTATCCAGCCTTTGCAAATAGCTTGTAAGTGTTAGGATCAAAACCTTCATATGTCCGCTTTGTAGGGAGTGCCACTTTCTGCAGAGGATTTTGGGCAACAAATCCTGCAACCGGCTTCGAGGACAACTTTACTGCCTCAATTCGTTTTACAGGAAGATTTAACTCTTTTAACATGTTAGTTTGGAGATTAGACGATTCGCCTTCATCTTTCTTCCTTTTAGGGACATATTGGAGCACATGACTTACTTTCTTGCCATAAGACACAATATCCCCTCTATGAGATCTATTCATGTTGGGTTGTACCTCCTCAGTAAAAACTTTGGCTTTACCAATAGTCACCTCAACTCTTTTAATTGTGGGCTTGTCATTCTTGCTTTTCATGCCATCATCAACTTTTAGCTCCTTCACAATGTGGTTCTTCAAGTAGAACTTTGCATCGGCGAAGTGTGACTCTGCCTCAGTGAATGGCGCATCATCGGCAACTATCTTCTTCTCGACTTCACCCTCGTAGTATTTTAAACATTGATGGTAGGTAAATGGAACTACTTTATTCTCATGTATCCAAGGCCTTCCAAGCAAGACATTGTATGAAGTCTTCGCATCAATCACATGCAGCCATGCACTTGATTGCATATCTTCAATGGTGATTCCCAGCCTGATCGTGCCTATGGCTCTTTGCCCTCCTTGGTTGAATCCTTTGATCATCACACGACTTTCTGAGAGTTCGTTCATGGGAATACCAATTTCTTTCACAGTGTGAATTGGAAAAATGTTCACTAAGGATCCTCCATCAATGAAAATTCGATTTACCCTTTCATCACGCATATAGCCAACCAAGTACAATGGGCGGTTATGAGGAGTGTCACCTAGAAGAAGATCATCATTTGTGAACATGAATTTTTCCTCACAAACATTAACTTCTTGAGGAGTGGACTCGATACGCTTTTTCAAAGATGGTGCCTACGGTAGGTCATCACTCCTTTCTTTCCCTTCATCAGTATGGAAACAAGAGGAATCAATACCCCCATGGGAAATCTTTGTGCGGAACTAACTTGGTAAAAACTCCTCCAAGGTCACTGGATGTCGTGACTTTTAAGGGTGGTGCACCTCCACTTTCTCTTTCTTTACATGCTTAACTGGGTTCCATCTCCTAGGTCTTTTCACCATTATTTTCCTCGTTGGTTGTTCCGTTGATCCTTTTCATGGGATCTTTTTGTGGCGCCTACGACGAGTCACCAACGTCCAACCTTCATCATCCTTAGGTTGACCGTCTTCAACCTTGTAGTTCTCCAGTAATTCTTCATCTTTACCTTCTTTAGAACTACATAATTCATCTGGATTGAATTAGGCAAATATGATAGAGACTTGGTTTGCGTTTGCTTTCTCATCTTCAAACATGATCTTCTTTTCACGAGCCAAGTCCATAACTTTGTCCTTGAAGACAAAGCACTTCTCCAGATGGTGGCTCAAAAGTCGATGATATTTGCAGTAATTTGGGTCATCGATTTTCTCAGCTTCATTTGGTCGCTTCATCTCCGGAAGCTCAATGAGATTTAACTCGAGGAGTTCTTCAAAAATAGCTGGCACATCAGAATCCAGAAATGGGTACTCTTTCTCTTGCATTTCTTTTAGAGTCAACTTTCCACTTGGCTTATCTTGAAACGAAGTGGATTTCATACTCTGCTTCTTGCTCACCTTCGTCGTGAACTTCACAGGTGATGTGTTGACATTCATAGCTTCTTTATTTTCAGATCTTGGTACAAACTTGCTCCATTCTCTAACTTCTTGCTTGTCGTTCCCTTCGCGAGGTTCATAGATGGGAAGCCTTTCATTTCCAGCAAAGGCCATGCTCAATTCCATGTCATGGGCACGATTTGCAAGTTCTACAAATGTGCTAGGCTTGATACCTTTCAAGATGTAGCGCAATACCCAATGCATACCTTGGATGCACATCTCTATGCCAGAAGCTTCACTAAGCCTGTCTTTACAGTTGAGGCTTGCATTCCTCCAACGATTGATAAAGTCGATAACTGGTTCACTCTTCCGCTGACGAGTACTTGTGAGTTCTATCATACTCACAATACGTCTCGTGCTATAAAAGATATTGAGGAATTCTTGCTCTAGTTGATCCCAGCTATCAACAGATCCAGCCTCGAGGTCCGTTTACCAATCAAAAGCATTTCCTTTTAATGAGTGGAAAAAACTGTTTGACGAGGTAATCTCCATAAGTCCCAGCATTGTTGCATGTCTCAACGAAGTGCGCCACATGTTGCTTTGGATTGCTTTTGCCATCAAACTGTTGAAATTTTGGAGGTTGATAGCCAGCATACATCTTCAACATATCGATCCTTGCTTTTAATAGTTCCTTCGATGAACTCCTTCAGTTGATCGATTGGAATCATCCCTTCCGAAGAGACTGGAATTTCCTTAGTGGATGCAACTTGTCATGGGGGAGGATCAATCTCTTGAACTTATGGGAGTTTTCCAGGTGCATGGGTGGATTCTTCTTCCATCAAGTTTCCCACCCTATCTGTTAGCTTGTCTATTCCATCTTGATTTTGCATGCACTTGGTCAAGCCAGCGATTGCTTCCGTCAAGTTTTCCAACTGCTCCTCCACAGATGAAGTGTTTGTCACTATGGCTTGCATGATTATCATGACGATGGAAAGTAGCATGGATTTTCACACAGATTGATCCTTAATTGGCTCATGCGATATGGTGTAAGTGGGGAGGATCCATCACTTGAAGCGTCATCATCTTCCTTCACAGCAGAGTGCTTGGATCCGGAGAGGTCAAGCAGAGCAAGAGTTTTCTTGAACTTTTCAGCAACATCGCTTCCTCTTTTGGGTGCATTTGTGGAAGATCTTGATCCTTTTGAGGATGAAGATCCGAAAATAGGGGTAGATACGGACGATATTTGGGGTGCTTGTTGTCCTAACGAGCTTGTTTTTCTCCTCGTAACTGGTCTAAATCTTCCAAAGGTAACTTCGAGTATGTTTTAGCATAGAACCTGGAATTAGCAGTCTTAGCGGAAGTTGAACTAGAGTTGCTCTTCTTGGAAGCCATTTCGTTGTTCTTGAAGTTTGGTGATTGAAAAGTTGAGATGAGCGGTAGAGATTTTCCCACTGGGCGTGCTAGAATTTGTAGACAATAAATTGCGTCGAGAAAATATAATCAAGACCGAAAAATATCGCAACAATTGTAGTATTTTATTTCAAATGTTTGAGTGTTACAATCTCTATGAATCCTTTGATTCTACTTTTCAACGGTATATAAAAAGAGATTTTGAGCTTAATCTTTGAATTTTATTTTATTTTAATCCAAGTGCTTGAGGCCTGATCTTGATCTTGACGTATTTTTAATCCAAGGGCTTGCAGCTTGTTCTTGAATCTTCGTCTTGATCTTTTAATCCTTAGAACACTTGAATGCTTGTAGCTTTTAGAGAAATATGCAGCGTTTGATCCACGAGCTCCCTCTTGCTTCTTGTTATAACTTCTGGTATCTTTTCTGAGCTATGAAGACCCCTATTTATAGTTGTGGGAGTGAAGAGTTGTGATAAGAACAAACTCTTTCCGACCAATCAAATTGAAGTGTGACATGGCCGCATTTGATTGGCCAGAACATGTTACTTGCACACGTGGCACAGTTTCATTGGCCTTTTGATTTGACTTGACATGCATTGTCATTTTGACACGTGGCATGATCTTATTTGCTCTTCCGTTTGACTTGGGGTGCCACGTCATTTGACACATGGCACCGTACTGGGCCTCCAGGAGGATGACATTTTTGGGATTATTGAAGTGGGCTCATCACTTTAGCCCAATTAAATGGGGTAGCCCATCGATTAAGACTTATTTATTCAATCCATATATATTGAACTTATATATATAATTTTATTATATTAGCCCATAATATTTATTTGGACCAATATATCTTGAATTTAAAATATAATCCAAATTCTTTTATGGATTTAATTTTAATAAAATTTATATGCCTACAAATGCCCCCTACTTCAAAACTTATTGAGGTGTAGACTTGTCAAAACTGAAAACGGGTAATGAAGTACTGGCAGACTATCAAATTTGGCTTAGGATAGTTTAGAGCACAAAAGATTATCCATTGTTACGTGTACACTCGGTCAATTATTTAAAAAATACAATGACCTTTTTAATTTAATAGGGATACAACAAAATATTGAAAGTTGTTATTTCAATATGAAATTGCCGCCTGACACATACTCCATATTGTAACACAATTTCAACTTTGCAATTCTTACAACAATTAGAGTCCAACTTGGATTGATTGTCACTGTGTAACCAGACGAATCCCATACATAAAATAATTGTAGCATCCACCTCATGCGCTCGATCCCACATCGGCACTTCACTTTCAACCATCGCCTTTTGACATCTATAAATACAATATACTCTTTATTCCATTTGCATCACTTTAAGCGTTTGCAAATCACTTTGAGTCTACTTTTGACGATTTGGGAACATTAACGCGAAGGTAATTTCCTTTTCTTTTCTTGTGCTTTATTCTTTGTTTTACTCTGTTGTCTCTCTCTTTTTTTTTAGAAGTAACTTCATAAAAATTAGAAGTCCTATATAAGTTTGAGACGAAGGCCTTTAAAAGTTCGTGATGAAGATCTTTAAAATTTGCGACAACAAACCATAAAAGTTTGCGATGAAGACCTTTAAACTTTGTGGCAAAGACCGCAATGATCCTTAAAAGCTCGTGGTCAAGATCTTTAAAAGTTCACAGCAAAGACCTTTAAAAGTTCGCGGTGAAGACTTTAAAACCACACGATGAAGATCTTTAAATATTCGTGGCGAAGATCCTTAAAAGTTCGCGATGAAGACCTTAAAAATTTGCAGCAAATCCCATAAAACTTTACGATGAAAACCTTTAAAATTTGTGGCGAAGACCGTTAAAATTTCGCATAAAGATCCATAAAATCTCGTGAAGACCTTTAAAATTTGCGGTGGAAAATCATAAAAGTTCATGATGAAAACCTTTAAAATTTACGGCGAAGACCCTTAAAAGTTCGCATAAAGATCCTTAAAAGCTCGTGAAGACCTTTAAAAGCACGCAATGAAGGCTCTTAAAAATTCGTGGTAGAAATCTTTAAAAGTCGGCGGTGGAGACTCTTTAAAGTTTGTCGCGAGCACCTTCACAAGCACATTTGAAAGTTCGAAACATACACCTTTTAAAAGTTCAGAACGAAGAACTTAAAAATCTGAATGCCTTTAAAAATTCGAGACGAACACCTTTAAAATATCGTAACGAAAACCTTTAAGAAAAAGTACTTTCAGAATTGTCCCGGACAACATTTTAAAACCAACTTTATATTTCACCACGCTGGCAATTTCAGATTTGTGTAGTCTCATCAAATTATTCATGCTTGGTGTAGAAACATCGACATTATGAACCGTTTGATTTCTTGGAAACTAGACTTCAAAATCTAAAAGATGTACAAAATTCGGGATCAAACACCTTCAGAATCGCCGCATGTAATATTGAAACTAACTTTAGATTCCACCACGTTGAAAATTTTAGACTTCCGCAATCTCACCAAAAAATTCATATCTTGGTATAGGAACGTCGAAATCATGAACCGTTTGATTTTATGGAAAATACATTTCGAGATCTAGGACATATCCAAGAATTGGAACCAAATAATTTGGGAATTGTCCCAGATATTATTTTGAATCTAACTTTAGATTCTGACATGTTGATAGTTTCAGATTTGCGCGACTTCATCAAAACGCTTATATCTTGATGTAGGAATGTCAAAATGATGAACCGCTTGATTTTATGGAAAATAGACTTCGAGATTTACAAAAACGAAACGGTCCCTCCGTAACCAGTCATCCATAATATCAAATAAATCATCTAGGACATATCCAAAATTGGGAATCAAATAATTTAATAATCGTTCCAGATATTATTTTGAATCTAACTTTAGATTCCGACACGTTGATAGTTTCAGATTTGTGCAGCTTCACTAAAAAACTTATATCTTGGTGTAGGAATGTCGAAATTACGAACCGTTTGATTTTATGAAAACAAGACTTCAAAACATAAAACATCTCCAAAATGTAAGATTTAATACCTTAAGGATAGTTTCAGCTACCATTTCGAAGCAAACATAAGATTTTGATATACCGATAGTTTCGAATTGGCGCGACTTCGCCAAAACTTTTATGTTTTGGTATGGAAGCCTCGAAATCACAAGACGTTTTTCTTGTTATCAATCAACATTCAAGATCTCCATTCTCACTAAACATCTTGGGTTCAAGTCTCACTGAATTTGAAGCATTGTGCCAATGAATCTTTCTTCTTATATTTGTGTTCCCTTTTGACGCCTTTCTTCTCTTCCTTCCTTTTATTTTTGGTAGTGAGCGAATATGAAGTCCAAAAACCTTGAAGGTTACGCGAGCATGAATACATAGAGAATCCCCAGACTTTGATGGAAATATTATCATCATTTCAGTGAAGACATCATTTTGCCATAGCAGCTTGCCCCCTCTAAATCAAATTGGATCCAATGCTTAACAGAAGAATGATATCTCAACTTGATTTTCAAGTGTTGATTAAACGGGCTTTCATACGTCATTCGAACAACAATTGGGAAACTATGTATTTTTTGAACTTATAGGACTGAACTCAGAATGAAACTCTAAGCTGCCTACGTACTTCGGTGAGAGGATCAAGTCATACCGTAGTTCAGAATGAGTGATTTTCTTTTTCTTTTTTATTTTTTTTATGTCCTAAATTTTGCCTAGACCACCTCTTTCAATGTTTTCAACCTAGCGGACCTTTTTATTTTTATTTTTTTATTTTTTATGTCCTAACTTTTGCAAAAGCCACCTCTTTTGAGGTTTTCAACCTAGCAGACCTTTTTTTTGTGGGCCGTACACTGTTTAGACTCATGCGGGCCAGGAGTGTAGGAACATGCAGTTTAGGCTCATGCTTCAAGGAGCGTGGCACATCAAGGATAATACTTCTTCAAAAACTTTCCATTGATAGGGCCGATTCTCATGCCATTTGCATCAACCAACTTGTAAGCCCCACTTGAATAAGCTTCTTGCACGACATACGACCCATCCCATATTGAAGTGAACTTCCCTACAGGTTTATGAGAAGTAATAATGGTTCTTCTTATGACAAGGACTTGATCTCCTACTTGAAAGGATCTCGGGCAAACTATCTTATTGAAGGCGCGAGACAATCGAGCTTGATAGAATTCAAGACTCTGTTGAGCTTCCAACCTCTTCTCATCAAGAGCCTCCAACTCTGCTAATCAAAGTCGAGAATTTTCTTCATCAGTGATCTCTTCTTGAATAGCCAATCGTAATGAAGGTATTTGATGCTCAAGTGGCAAGACGGCTTTGACTCCATAAACGAGTGCATAAGGGGTCGCTTGTGTTGGCATGCGATGAGTTGTCCTATATGCCCACAGAGCTTCCTCCATACGGTCATTCCAATCTCGTTTGGATTTGGAGATGACTTTCTTTAGCAAGTTGCATATAGTTTTGTTGAATGCTTCAGCTAGACCATTGGCGGCATCATTGTGCATCCACCTCGCTGCAGCCTATGCGACGCTAGCTCTAGCGCGAGCTTGATCTTGCTTTAACTCATGCGGCGCGAGCTTTAACGCACTCAATTTCCTTGCCTTATGCTTCGTTTCAATTCAATTTTCTTTGCTTAACTTTTCCAAATTCACGTTTTGTTTTCCTTTCCAAAATCCTTTGCATTGTTCTTTTTTTGTCTTCTTTTAATTTGTCTTCAATCATTGCATAATAATATATCATAATATTTTCCATCATCAAATAGTTACAACCCATTCTTGTAGTTCATAAAATACTCATAAAGTCTCTACTTTGCTCCCAATTTTGTCTTCAATGTACCTACACATAAAATAAACTCAATTAAGCACAAATATAGTATAGTTTAGCATTAAAGCACCTAAAATATAAGGTAAGTAATGCACTAAAAAATATGGAATTATAGTCAAACATCAGTACCCCACACTTAAACGTTGCTCGTCCTCGAGCAATCAAACTATACTTTATATAGATACGACCTTTTATACAATTCTCCTAACTCATCACGCCAAGAATCTTTAAAATAAACTAATCACAAGAGTGAAATATCTTCACCTCAAAATTTGACTCAAAAGTACCATACACTATTCACATCTCGCCCACTTATTCTAACATAGAGGTCAATGGCATTATCTTTCCTTCATGAATCAAGTGCACTCACACTACAAAATAGAGTAGTTCCACACATAATAAAATCTAAGAAACAATTAGGAATTCAAGATAGAAAAAATTCACTCACTCTCAGAAATACATTCATATGACACAAAAGATGCACCATAGGCTTTCCCGTAGTGTACTACTCTACTAATCGAGCTCATTCAGTGTAGGATAAAGCATGACTTCATTGGTGTCACAACCCAAATTGATGGGCCGTGACGGGAACCTAGTACCTTACTCAACCGAGTACCAACATAAAGTATCTTTCATACAATTTTTTTTACGTACATGAAATATGTCTACAAGCCTCTATAATTTTCATAAAAGTCGGATAGAGTTCCGCGATACTAAACAATACACATCTAAATCATACTAACCAAACAAGCAACTCCGAAGCAAATGGAGCGCACCAACATCTTCCGCTGAGCTGATAGCCTACCTGGAGGGATCTCGACCTATCTATTGGGACCTGCGGGCATGAAACGCAGCGTCCCCGGGCAAAAAGGACGTCAGTACGAATAATGTATTGAGTATGTAAGGAACATAAATAAGTACATAACAGACATGGAAGAAATATAGAGTAAATGACTCAACTTGTAAGTTTGGATAATTTCGTAAATCATGAAGTACTTACGGTGTCATGCATATGCGTATGAATATCATGTCGTGCATAGGTACATGTGTTCATAACATCATCAAACCTTTGAGGGCATCCCATCATATCATCTCATCCACTGTGGGCAAATCATCAACGTAAACCAGCTGACCAGGTGGTGGTGCATATACAACGACATAACCTTTCCCATATCCTATATATATATATATATATATATATATATATATATATATATATATATATATATATATATATATATATATATATATATATATAAAACGCCATTTGTTCATGGGTCAATGTGCATATGTAACTGCATGAAAAAAAATGTAATAATCTCAATATTCCTTCCGAATAAACTTTCTTATATGCATATTATTCTGAGACCCATGAACAGAAGATATAATAATATGTCACATGGGGAATCAAGAACACAGAGACTTCTAGTATTTCTATGAATAAAGTCATTTATGAAAACTGTGTATTTGCTCGTTTCTTCTGTATAACTTGGACCATGCCAAAAAGAATGAGGGATAGCCTTAATATACCTGGATTAAGGGAAAATCCGTATAATATTCTTGAAAAGGTTGCACCACACTCCTCTAGAGTCACAAAATATCATGTTGCTACGGTGCTAAGAAATATCGGTTGAATATGAAGATGGCGATGCACTATTTATTCTAAACAACCACCAAACAAAGATATTTTAGTCCAAAAATTTCTCACCGTGTTCTCCTTCCATCTGGCCTCTAAGTTTCCATTTGAAATCCTATAGTTTATCTATGATTTCAGTATCATGTGCTTCCAAATTCTTGTTCATGAGAGCATCCAACTCTTTTGCGCTTGATTTTGTAGGAAATGTTATCTACATTAGGAAATTCAATAGGGAAATCATGGAAAGGAGAGAAAGACCTCTAAGTTTTCCATTTGAGACCAATATGGTGTAGCTTGTCAAATAAGCTTTTTAAATTAGTAAACCGTCACTCCTTTAATGCTTCTACCCCCACTTCCAAACTAAATATGACACCCATCGTTTAAATGGCCACCTTTTATGCCAAATGATGAGTCATTTAATGTGTTTCAAGGGCTGCCACGTTTTTTATTTTAGTCTTTATAAAGACTTTAATTAATCCACCACTAATTATTAATTAACTAGGTAATGTCCCATTACCCAATAATTAACCAATTACCCCCATAATTAAGAATTATTTCTACTTACTTAAATACTACTCACTTTTCGCACACGTTATACATATTACTATCATGGTCATGTGGTACCTTATATGGTACTAGTCCATAAATATCGGATATTAACCTTCGGCCCGTATTTTATCCCAACATGCCAAACTTGGACGAAAATACATTTTATTGACTTGCTTCCCCTCTCACCTTCACAAATTTATTCCTCACTTATTTGAAATAGCATAATCCTTATAATCTCCAAATATTCTTTTTCTTGGGCTGATATCAATTTTCTTACGACAATTTCAACATACAATACTACAGGGTGCAACATCGTAGTAATTTAATAAACCGAAGCGTAGCATCATCGTAATATAGTACTGCGAGATGTAATATCGACGTAATATCGTGGGGCGTAACATCAAATAAATTCATGAATGTGATAGGGGAAGAAAGTCAAAGAAAATAAATTTTCGTCCAAGTTTGGCATATTGGACGAAAATACAGGCCGAGCGTTAATACCAGATATTTATGTACTAGTACCATACAAGGTACCACATGATCATGATAGTAATATGTATAACGTGTGCGAAAAGTGAGTAGTATTTCAGTAAGTGGAAATAATTCTTAATTATGGGGGTAATTGGTTAATTATTGGATAATGAGACATTACTTTGTTAATTAATAATTAGTGGTGGATTAATTAAAGTCTTTGGATAAAGACTAAAATAAAAAACGTGTCAGCCCATGAAACACATTAAATGACTCATCATTTGGCATAAAAGGTGGAAATTTAAACGTTGGGTGTCATCTTTAGTTTGGAATTGGGGGCTAAAAGCATTAAGGTGGAAGGAGAACACAGTGAGAAATTTTTGGACCAAAATAACTTTGTTTAGTGGTTGTTTAGTATAAGTAGTGCAGCGCCATCTTCATATTCCGACGAGATTTCTTAGCACCGTAGCAACGTGGGATTTTGTGACTCTAGAGGAGTGCGGTGAAATTTTTTCAAGAATATTATATGGATTTTCCCCTACTCCAGGTATGTTAAGGTTATCCTTTCATTCTTTTTGGCATGGTCCCAGTTATACAGAAGAAATGAGAAAATACACAGTTTTCATAAACGACTCTATTCATAGAAATACTAGGGATCTCTGTGTTCTTGATTCCCCATGTGACATTTATTATATCTTCTGTTCATGGGTCTCAGAATAATACGCAGTTGAAAAAGTTTATCCGGAAGGAATATT
>ML348620.1:0-188053 GCA_005239505.1 Nicotiana paniculata | reverse complement strand
AAGTACATAAAATGCGAGGTAAATAATGCTTAAAATCACGAATTCTAGCCACACATCACTAATCAAACTCTAACATTGGATTGCCTACAAAGGGTGGTGTTAGGCGCCATCACGATCCCTGAGGTTGGGAATTTGGGTCGTGACAACTGAGCTTTTATAACTTAGAGAAACCATCAGCTTTTCTTGTTTTCATGGGCTTAATCTTGAGGAATTATCCATTCTCGTCACCTTCTCACTCGCCCTTTCTTATCCTTACTTATCTCTTCCATAAAACATTATCGCTTTACCATATTTTAGCTTGCGACCTACACATATCTATTTATATTATATTCCACATTCCTTCAACTTGCTTGCATCGTAGATTTCCTTCTGTTATTTTGGAAACTCAAGAGAGACATCACATCGTCTCCAACTCCTTTTTCCTATTTTAACTAGACTTATAGATACCTAGAAACTATAGGCTGGAAGATATGCCACCAATAACTCTGCTATCACTCTTGGATACTGAATCCCAATGCTTCTAGCCCTTTATCTGATGTATAGATTATTCACAACCTTCTGCACCTGAGTAGCTCGTACGTTGCTCACCTTTACCTTACTTACCTTAAAATCTTGCCACATCTTCTAGCTCTTTCATGACCTCCATTCCACATAGGTATAATTCACATCTACAACTTGAAGCTCTATTATAATACTTGCACCTCTGGTGAATACACAATCTTGTGGGAGCTTCATATTGACTTCTTATGAGTCTGGTACTTTTCTAACGGGCTTTATCATAGAGCCGTTATAGAATATGGTTGTTGTATTATCTCTCTTGTACCTCTGATATTAAGAGTGATCCTGCAATGTTCTCAATCACGATTTCTATAATTTTCTTGGTCCAATAATCAGAATCCTGATTTACTTAGTTGATGTAATTCTTTAGTTTCCTTCTTTCTGGTCAGCCTTCATATAGGCTTAAGCTATATTTCTATCTGCGGCTCATGGTATTAGATATTACTTTAGCCTCTCATGGGCTCTATGGAATATCCATGATACAATCTTCTAACAATTCAATCCTTTGTTTATGATCTGGACTCAATTCTTTCTTTTAACTTATATCAGAATCTTCTACAGCTGTATGATTGTCAATATATATGTTGCATGGATAATACTCCAAAATCTTAAGTGCGTTTATAACGTAGCTAACTCTTGATCGTTGATTGAATAATTCCTTTCGTTCCATCTCAGCTTTTTTTAAATGTAACAATTACTTTTCCTGGTCTTTCTGCCCCTTGTTGTGTGCATACTTATCTTACCTTAGTTCCCATGAATGACGGAATTTTGCGCAATTCCTATGGTCTCGAATATTACTTTTGGTTTCATTTCCTGCTCATTAGCCACGATAGGTGCCACTTTCTTATGGAATGCATACAGTGTTGCTGTGAGACTGTTGTTTCAAGACCATTTTCTTACTTATTTCCTCAGCTAGTCTTTTAGGAAAGACCCTATGACTCTTGTAAAGTTGCGAACTTATTACATCGTATACTCGACGGAATTTTTGATGTTCTTCCTTGCCTATAATTATTCGTAGTTACTTATTTCCATTCCCTTGTGCTTGCAGGGTTGCTTCTGAACTAATATTTTGACTATCTTCCTAGTGGCAGCCTTTTTTATTTCTGTAGTTCTCATATGGTACCTTTAACTACCCCAAATCCTATCTGAATATTCTCAAGTATGACAATGTCATAAATGCGAGGCTGATTCACTATATTGGGTTTTACTATATTTATCTTGCATAATCTGCTGATTTGTTTGTAACCTCTTGTCTAGCCATAACTAGGCTCTTCCTAACTCAACTACTAACTACTCGTTGGCCCATTCTCATATCAATATTCCGCGTAATCTTTCTTGGGTTATTTCCTTCGTCTTAACTTACCTCTTGCACTGGCTCCTTATTTATCAATAACATTCCGGGAAGGAACCCTTACTTTCTTTCCTTGACGTTGTGCTTGCATAATGTTCTGGAATTGTGGCCTATCTGTAGGATTTGGATAAGTGCAATCTCCTTCCTTTCTCATTTTTTTTTTGCATTCTTCCTTTACTATTCCATAGTTATTAGAATCACTTAACTTTGACTTAATGCCACATCATTCCATATCCCCCCTTTAGGGGAGTATTAAGATTTAGTGCTACGATGATCTACGTATAGATGTTTTACCTCTTCATCTTTAGCGTATTTTCACATCATCGATGACCTGTACTCTCCTCGCGATAATCCTTTTGTACCAAGGATTACAAATTTCCTTACTCGCGAGGGTGACAATTAGTATAACTGACACATACAATCCCATAAGCTTAACTTTGCTCATACTTCTTGCTTCAGGGAAGTGTCTTCCTGAATGACCATTCTCTGAACTTCTCATGAATCTTCTTCTATTGTCCATTCTATTATCGCTAGAACAAAATATGAAATTCTCATGATGTCGACCATTATCAAATCACTCAGTACCTAATTCATGTTTAGTTTATCTTGTTCACTAGCCCATACTGATTTCTATTTATTCTGGGGTCTAACTTTTCCTTCCGGTAGTCGCGTTGGAGTCACGAACTTATTTCTCGAAATAAGGATATGGCTTTATGGCCTATACTCTTTTGTTGTCTCAAGGCATGTCACCTCTCGTCTTTTCCTTCACTTGACTATAGACTCTGTAATACTGTCATCTTTTTGATCTGCCGTTGTCATCCATGTATCACACCTTACTCATAACGCTTCATTAACTCTCTTCTTATTTCCCGCTAACATTTATGTATATCACTTTATTCTGAAAACTCGAACAAGACATTCTTTTGCTTTTAGCTCCCCTTGCTCCATCTACTGACTCTTTCGGTTTCCTAACATTCTTTCTCTACTAGGGACGGAAGCCACACTAAGGTAATATTTATCCCTTCCAGGCTTTCAATGCCTATCTTTGTAGTACTCATATCTAGCTGTACTATTTTAGAGTGCACCCCCTGGGTGTCTCATAAGGAGACCTATTAGCACATTTGCAAATCCTTCGAAAATATCAGCTAACGCTAACAATCCATCCACCATTTTGGGTTACCCTAACCCCAGGTAGATCTTGATATCCTTCCTTCTCTTATACTCCTTCTGTTAGCCCCCATATGACATAAATGAGATGGGGGTGGCCAATTGTATATACATCTGTTATTGTTGAAGGTAACTCAAAAGTCTTATATTCCTCTGCCTGAATTGTAAATACTAATAATCTTCATTAGCCGAGTACCTCGTACCCTTTTTCACCTTGCTTCTTTCACTTGTTGAAACTTATATCTACCTCCTGAATCTCTCATTGCTTTTCACCATATGGGTAGATATTCTTACCTTAAGGCTCCTTATCAAGAAGCTTACACATATGTTCTGCTGAAAACTTCACATTTACTCATCATAAGAATGATGCAAAATCGAGTTCCTTTGACTCAACTCTTCCACACATATACCTCTTACCAACCGTCTTTCTGGATGTAGATATCGTTGTATTACGGGTAAGATAGAGTTTAGGATATTGAGTTCTTACAACTGATCTCTACCATACGATCTAGGGTAAGAAAAAGAGTGACAGTCCTAAATGCCCTGTAGCCTCCTGCTTATAAGTGTGGTACACAACACGCCCATAAACAAGACTCTACTAGACACGGCTTGTAGACTCCTTAGGACAGATTTGTCACGACCCAAACCGATAAGTTGCGATAGGCACCCGACACCTTACTCAACCGAGTACCAACATAAGATATCTTTTCGTATCATGCTAGCATAGGTAAATGAGACAGAAAGGTTGTCATGGGATAACTAGAAAAAACATGTAATACCAACTTATACATAAGACATACGGGCCTATAAGACCAAAATGATCACTCGTACACTGAACATAGGCCGACAAAGCCATATAATCTTTTACGTACATGACATATGTCTACAAGCCTCTAAGAGTACATAAGTATCATAAAGGTCGGGACAGGGCCCCGCTATACTAAACAATACACGTCCAAATCATACTGACCAAATAAGAAACTCCGGAGAAAATGGAGCGCAACAACATCTTTTGCTGAGCTGATAGCCTACTTGGAGGACTCTCGACCTCTCTATCGGGACCTGCAGGCATGAAAAGCAACATCCACGGGCAAAAGGGACGTCAGTACAAATAATGTACCGAGTATGTAAGGAATGAAAATCAGTAAATAATAGACATGAGATAAACATGGAGTAAAGGACTCGACATGTAAGTTTGAATAGCTCTCTGAATCATTTAATACTTATAATGTCATGCATATGCGTACAAATATCATACCATGCATAGGTATATGCGTTCATAACATCATCAGGCCTCTGAGGGCATCCCATTGTATCATCTTGGCCACTGTGGGCAAATTATCAATATATACCAGTTGATCAGGTGGTGGTGTGTATATAACGCCTTAATCTTTTCCCATATATATATATATACACATACACGTATATAATGGCATCTGGTCATGGACCAATGTACATGTATAAATGAATGCAATGCATGAGAAGCACGTCAATAAAATCTTAGGGAGTGTCATAAGACCATTAGGCCTTTGATTAATATCATGAAGTAAACTTTATCAACTTACGTATTTTCTGAGATCCATGAACAGATGATAGAATAATAGGACACATAGGGAATCAAGAACATAAGCATCTCTAGCATTTCTATGAATAGAGTCATTTATGGAAGTTGAGCATTTGCTCGTTTCTTTTGTATCGTATGGATCATGCCAAAAAAAGAAGGGATAGCCTTAACATACCTGAGCCGATTCTCTTGACAATCCCTCTAACACACGCCAATTGCGATAAAACACGCAATGGCAGATCGAAGTAAGGGAAAATCCGTATGATGTTCTTGAGAAAGATTGTACCGTACTCCCTTAAAATTGCAAATCATATTGCTATTACATAATGCAATCCCGTATGGATTCTTGTTGTATCTTCATCCGTACCTTGTTGTTCTCAAAGTGTAATACCATTTGATACACTATTTACCTAACCTTGTGGATTAGAGATGGCATTTTCAACAAGAATGATATAAAGGTGCACATAACTTTAAATGTTGCCAACAATAATGCATACACACAGGAAGAGTTGTAAAACCAACACAAAATGACTATGCACAGGGAAATCAACTAGGCAACTTTGGCAATACTTATTGGATGCATTTGAGCTAAACTGGACGTCTATCTTAAGGCGACATGAAAATAGGATAACACAAAATGGATTCAAAGCAATGACATCTCCAGCACTCAGAAGGACAGTGTGCAGAAATGAATGTGAAAGCAGTGACATTGAATGGTTTTTGGCAGTGCTTAAGTGGCAGAAATAATCGGCTATTTGTGTAATCAGTGGAGCAACACAGGAAATTCAAGGAATTAGCATAAGGATTACGGGCTAGTTATTATTCAAATTTAGACTTTATAATTCATTTTAATAGTAGTTCATTGTAATATCAATTTTGGGTATTACATACTCAAATTTGATAGTAGGATCTATGTAGTAGTCATTTCTTATAGTCTTACACTTCGTAAGACAACATGCTACTTTGTTTTGTTTTTCATTATAAATAAAAACTAGCCCTAGGCCCTGCCTAGTGGATTGCTTAAAAAAATGTTGCCACCACCTACTTAAGTTTATGTATTGGTGGCAATTCGCTGCCAAGTTTCCATAAATCCCACGTAGATGTTGATCCCCCTAAAAATTATCCAAATCTCATTTAAATAATTATCCACAAAATTATATTTACAAGTTAATCTCCACTTAAAAATACATACTTACCCAATTATCCATATAATTAAGAATTATCTCAAATTACTTAAAATACTACTTACTTTTAACACACTTTATACACCTCACTATCATGGTCATGTGGTACCTTGTATGGCAGTAGTCCATAAATACCAGGTATTATAGCTCGGACCGTATTTTATCCCGAAATGTCAAACTTCGACGAAACTCATTTTCTTCGATTCGCTTTCCCTCTCACCTTCACAAATTTACTTACCACTTGTTTGAAATAGCATAATACTTGTAGCCTCAAAATAATTTTATTCCCGAGCTTACGTCGATTAACTTACGATGAAACTTTAACGTACGAAAATACGGGATGTAACATCTCATTCCGAGCTTTCATCAATTTACTTATGGTGTACTTTAACGTACGAAAACATGGGGTGTAACATATTCCATCCATCTGGGTGACGCAAAGACGTGCCAGGATTTAAGGCGACATTGTTAGTGGTGGAGAATGAATAAATATATTGTTAAGTATGTTGCTCGATGTTTGAACTGCCAGCAGGTGAAGTACGAACATCAAAGACCAGGTGGTTTGCTTCAGAGGCTAGATATTCCAGAGTGGAAGTGGGAGCGTATCACTATGGATTTTGTAGTTGGACTTCCACGGACCTTGAGGATATTCGATGCAGTGTGGGTCATTTTGGATAGACTTACCAAGTCTACGCACTTCAATCCAGTCATGACTACCTACTCTTTAGAGGAGCTAGCTGGGATATATCTTGGTGTGATTGTTTGACTTCACGGTATGCTGGTGTCTATTTTCTTCGACGAGGCATGCAGTTCACATCGCACTTTTAGAGAGCCGTGTAGTGTGAGTTAGAGAGTCGTGTAGTGTTAGTTGGGCTCACAGGTCGAGCTGAGTATGATATTTCATCCACAAACACACGGGCAGTCCGAGCACACTATTCAGATTTTGGAGGACATGTTATGTGCCTATGTCACTAATTTCGGGGGCTCATGGGATCAATTTCTTTCGCTAACAGAGTTTGCCTACAACAACAGCTTCAGTCGAGTATCTAAATAGCCCTTACGAAGCTTTATATGGGAGACAATTTTGTTCTTCGGTTGGTTGGTTTGAGCCTGGGGAGGCTAGGTTATTGAGCACTGATTTAGTTCGAGATGCCTTGGAGAAGGTGAACTTGATTTAGGAGCGGCTTCGTACGACGCAACTCAGGAAAAAGAGTTATGCTAATAGGAGGGTTCGTGATGTGGCATTCATGGTGGGTGAGAGGGTTCTACTCAGATTTCTCCCATGAAGGGTGTGATGACGTTCAAGAAGAAGGGAAATTTGAGCCCTCGGTATATTGGTCCTTTTTGAGGTGCTTGAGAGAGTGGTAGAGGTGGCCTACAGACTTTCTTTGTCACCTAGTCTATCGAGGTTTAACCTAGTGTTTCATATTTCCATGCTCCGGAAGTATTATGGGAATCAGTCACATGTTATGGACTTTAGCACGGTGCAGTTGGATGAGGATTTGACTTATGATGTGGAGCCGATGACCATTTTGGATCGGTAGGTTCGAAAGGCGAGGTTGAAGAATATAGAATCAGTGAAGGTTCATTGGAGAGGTCAGCCGGTCGAGGAGGCTACTTGGGAGGAGATGCGGAGCATATATCTTCACCTTTTTGAGACTCTAGTTATGATTCTAGACTCGGTCGAGGACAAATATTTGTTTAATAGTGGGAGAATGTAACGACCCAGCCAGTTGTTTTGAGTATTTTAGCCATATTTCCCTTATCATGTGAATTTGTGATTATGTGATTTGTCGGGGTGGTTGGTTTGATTTCGGTAGAGTTTAGGATTGATTTGGAACGCTTAGTACCTTGGTTGGAAGCTTAAGTTGTAAGAGTTGACAAGAGTTTTTCTTTTGTATAGACGACTCCAGAATGGTATTTTCATGGTTCAAACAGCTTCGTACGGTGATTTTGGACTTAGGCCTATGTTCGTATTTAGATTTGGAGGTTACTAGGTCATTTTGGCTTGAATTAGCAAAAGTTGGAAGGTTGAAGATTTGGAAAGTTGATAGGTTTGACCGGGAGTTGACTTTGTTGATATCGGGTTCGGATTGTGATTCCAGGAGTTGGAATAGGTCTGTTATTCATTTGGGACTTGTATGCAAAGTTTAAGGCCATTCCAAGTTGATTTGATATGGTTCAACATGAGTTTTGAAAGTTGAAAGTGCATTAGTTCATTAGGCTTGAATTGAGGTGTGATTCCTAGTTTTGATGTTGTTTGGTATGATTTGAGAGCTCGAGTAGGTCCGTGTTATATTTTGGGATTGGCTTATTTATTTGGATGGGGTCCTGGGGGGCTAGGGTCAGTTTCAAACGGGCTTCAGATTGTTTGTGGTTGTTTGGGGTGATCAGTTCTGGTGCTTACGCACCTTCGACTTTTGGACCACAGTCGGGTGCCCGCAGAATAGGACATGGGTCCGCATATGTGATTTTATATGGAGATGAGGTGTGAGTGCAAATGCGAAGCTATTTCTGCATCTGTGAGTCCATAGAAGCGGGCTTTGGCTGGAGATGGATGTTTTGCATCTGCGAGGTGATTTTCGCAGGTGCGGCTCCGCAGATGCGAGTGTGTGTCCACAGGTGCATGTGGTGGGACAGTTAGTAGAGCTCGCAGATGCGAGCTTTTGACGGCAAATGCAGTATCACATGTGCAGTAATTTTGACCGCAAATGTGGAATTACTAGAAGATTTGGAGTTGTGGAGCTCAGTTGGAGACGATTTTTGGGAGACTTTTCACTACAATTGAAGAGGTAAGTGAAGTTTACTTGATTTTGATGCTAGATATTAATTGCCCATGGATTATCATACCTAATTTATGTGACTTAAAAGTGCAATTTGGGGATATTTTGCTATGGCTTTAGAGAGTGAAAATTGATGATTTGAGGGTCGATTTAAGGTTGGACTTAGTCCATGACATGCATGTAAATAAGGAGATCATATTAGTCATTGGCTAATAAGAATTAGTTACATAATTAGTTAATGTGAGCTGACTAATTAGTTGAGCTGTTAGCTGCGCAGTTAGAAGGAGGTTAGAGGATTAAGAGAGAGAAAAAAGGAATATCATTGTAATAAGGTATTCATTGTGATCTGATATTGAAATTGATTGCCTCCCATCTATCTCTATTACGTTCTTGTTATCGACTCCGTCGGCGATGCCGGCCAGTCCACCGTATATCTTCTCGGGGACCATTCCTGCTCTTGGCCCATTAGGATTTTCTATCCTTTTCGTTTGAATTGTAACATCCACCTCACCCCCCCCCCCCCCCCCACCCACCAAATAACAAACAAAGAAAGTAAAAAAGAAAAACACAATTAGGGTTCGGCCACCAAACAGGTATAAAGAATGTTCTCTTGTAAGTAATCTTCTTGGTGCTGTGCAAGACATCTTATGCTTTGTAGCTTTACTGTATTCATTACGGCCCACGAGACTCCGAAAGTTGGTAGGTAGAAAGAAGATAACAACTACAGCATGAAACGCGCATTCATCATTATAGAAACATTGGTAATCATTTTTACATATTCTGACATCATCTCATATTGTATAATGATAATGCATAGAGAAAATCGTAGCAAGTACTATTACTTAAAGTAAACAGACAACTTCCTATTATATAGACATCTTGCCATTTTAGACCCAGAATATACTGTTACAGCTTCCTGTCTCTCAAATATTTTCTTCCTCCAGAGTGAAATATCAAAGACATTAAGTTACAAACACTAATTCTACCGGAAGTCTTGGTAGAATGACCAGAAGTGGATGCAATACCTTGGCCAAGCTTTTCTGAATGTACTATTCCTTCACCAAATATGTGAAGGCATAATTACTCTTTTGTCCTACCATATGCTCAAGGTCCAACCTAATTTGAGAATTGAACCAAGCCTTCATTCCAATCTACACAGCCTGGAAAACAGAGCAACCATAGAATGATATCCCTAATTGATTTAAGCAATTTGCAGGTTAACAGAATGTAACAAAGGTTAAGATGAAACATTCATAAATCACCTGCAATAAATTCTCATATACCATTACGGAAATTGTTTGAAACTCCACTTGACAAAGGTTCAGAGATTCCCTTAGGTTCACGATGCATTTTAGCTAATGGATTGACAATAAATCCATGATTACCGCGAAGCCGAGATCTTCCACGTTCCAAATTAAATCTTTCTCCACCTCCATGCTCACCAGCTTTGCTGCTTACAGCACCAGCTGATGAGGGTTCACCATGAGCAGACGATCGTGAGGTAGAACTCCGACGACCTGTTCTCTTCCAAAGTTTTGAACTCAAGAATTCTGCACCTGGTAGCTTGCAACACATGGCTGCAGAGTCAGTTCTTGACTTCCTTCCGGTGGGCATAGCAAAGTCCAATGAGATCTCATCTAATGCCAGCTCTAGACCTTGAACTCGTGTCACTAAAGAATGCATGCCGCTCTCTGAACTCCCAATAAATCTCTAGGTACAAACAAGACAAAAAAACTTTTGAGAAATTAAAAGTGATCATGAGGAAGGCATCAATGTTTTGAGTATTCCTATAAGCCGATAGCCTAAAATCCTCAAAACATGAGGAGTCAAATTGAAGAGGGGAGAACTTATCCAAGAAAAAAACTCAAAAGATTGCACATGACAATGTTTTGGTCCAAAGGAAATCACAAATAACCAATTAAACTTCAGGCAACAAAACTAGGACGTCAATTTGTCGGTACCTTCAGACTGACTCCACTCTATTAATCATTGTGTAAGAGTTTGCAACTTCAATTCCACGAAGAATAAATTCTAATTATCTTCTTATGTTTTATCAATATATTCTTGAGAAGTAAGGAAATACTGTTTCACTTTGTTTGGCATTGTTTGACATGTTCCAAAGTTTAATAAAGAAAGGAAGACTTTTGAAACTTGTAGTCTTAAATATGTCATAACATCGGTGCAGTTATACAACTTTTGAAACTCGCGGTCTTAAACATGCCATAACATTTGTGTCGCTATAAAAGCTTCTTATTAAGGAGATACAGAAATGTGTTATTCTTTTAAGAATAGACTAATAAAGTTGTGATAATGCAGGGTAAGGCTGCGTACAATAGACCTTTGTGGTCAGGCTCTTCCCCGGACCCTACGCATAGCGGGAGCTTAGGGCACCGGACTGCCTTAAAGGCAAATTAGTGCATAAAAAACTAGTTGAAAATAAAAATCTAATGCATATATATTTACCATGAATATTAACTTATCACGACCAATCTACAATTACATCCAAAGTCAGAAGGGGAGTACTCTCGGCCATTAGCAAATTACCTGGAGAAGCTCAAACAAACTGGACTGCTGATTTTCAATTTGCACAAGTTGTTTCCGGATCTGAGAGAGATCTTCGCATTCACATTCTTTTGGGTTCCTATAGAGATCCCCAGTTTCATTACTCACAATAACAGTAGATTCTGATCTCTCATTAAGATATGGAACCACACGCGATCCAGCTCTCAGTGCACCAGGCTTTCTTTCACCAGAGATCTTACTGAAAAGGGTTCGTCGGACTTCTAGCTTTGTTTGTAGTTCCATCTCCTCATCTTTGTCTGCCAGTCTCCCCTCTTTGTTTTTAGTTTCATTCTCAGAAGTCCTGGCCCCAGGAGTACCAAGAGGAGCAGAAATTTCAAATTTCCATTCAGATGGCTTCTTGCGATCAAGTTTGCGGAAAATTGCTGGGGTTGATTTCTTTTCAAAAATGTTCGAAGGACGACCTTTTAAGGCTGTACGAGCAGAAGAACCATCAGCGGAAGCTGGCTTATGAGCCTGCTTTTTTCTAACACTAGGCGCACCAGAGCTCATGGTATAGGAGGTTTTCGCACTAGGTGGATAACGCCCATCACTAGCCTTTTCTGTTTCCAGGAGAAAACATGAGAAACCTATTTAGTTTTCACTAGAATAAATAAGAAAGTAGATAAGCAATATGAGAAACTTCACAAAAAGGAGGATGACGACTTAGATAAGCAACACAAATGTTAAGTAACAAGGAAATAAAATGCAAAGTAAATAATTTCACATGGAATAACTAGAAAGTAATAAGTGTTAGATCTAGAAAACCTCTAGCTTTAGAGATCATTTTATTTACCTTAATAAATAAAACTATTTATCCGAATAGAGTGGAAACCATGGAGTATTCATATAGCCATCCATCCTTTAGCATTAAGGTGTAGGTAATTGATTTTTTAAATTGAGATTAAGAAGACGGAAGCAGATTAAATATTAGATACCTTTAGATGATAAATTTGACTGGGGTAGAGGAGAGTCATCATCGGAAAAATCAGGGATTTTTTTCCACACCTCCAACATTTGGTTCATTGTTTCCCTCACAGCCTTCACCTACACAATTAGTCAATAGATCTTACAGTCATCAACACAATTATACTCGTAGGAATATATGCTCGGCTTATGATAGGGGCTTCTACAAGTATCCAGTAACAGTATGCGATATATTAGTATCCGGTAGAGGTATAAAATTTTTACTTTTGAAGAACTTGCCTAAATTTCCATATAATTACCATCTTAGTGTGTTTTGAAGAATTTGCACAAGTTATGGGAACACACGACACACTCCCTTAACAGGAGTGGTCAACATAAATGAACTAAAATGAAGGATCCATAAAACATAATCAAACTTCAATCAAGTAAAAGAGAACTCGAATAGAATTAGCCAAGAACCAAAACAAAAGACATGAATTTGAGTTTAATTGAAAATAAACCTTATCGAATCTTTTAGCCTCGAATGTCTTAAGGCAAGAAGCTTTGAATTCCGAGAGTGAATCTCTCTCAACTACGGCGAGTCTGAGCAAAGCCTCTACACTAGCTTTCCTAGCAGCCCAATCCTCACTACTCATAAATTCTACCAAATATGGCACCAAATTCCTCACTGTCTGCTGATTAGAAGCTCCTCCTACTCCAATCACACTACCGATCAACGTAAGCACAGCCGCCTTCGCTTTAAAGCTCCCATACTTGAGAAGTTTCTCGAACCTCGGCAACAGCTTCCTCAAGCAGACAACATCCGGCTCAGGCGACGCCTCAATTGCCGCTGATAAACATAATGCTGCGGCGATCTGAGCGTTCATCTCCTGCTCCGTGAACAGCGCTTCGAGGAAGGGTTTGATAATTGAGGAAAACGGAGGTTGTGTGAGGTTTGATGATATGGAGGTGCATGCGGTGACGCAGGCGGTGCGGACGGCAGAGTCAGGGTCACGTAGGCGGCGGACAACAGCGGAGAGGAGTTTGGAGAGGTGAGGTGAGAGAGTGTCGCGGTGCTGCTCGGACATAAGGGAGATGAGACGGAGGCATTGTTTTCGGACTGGAGATTTGTCGGCGGAATCGACGGCGGAGATGGAGGAGAGGAAAGGAGGAATTGTTTCTGATGAGAGGGTCTTAGCGATGGATTCGAGTTCGGCGGCAGCCGCAGAGTGAGTGTCGCGGTCGGAAAGTTTGTGGAGGCACGTGAGTACACGGTGCTTTAAGTCGCGTGTTGGGTTTTGGTTCCGCTTCATGGACACTGACATTCTCGAAAAAATGAAACCAAAATTTGTTCGGATTTACGGACTATTTTATGTAATTATAGTTTAGTTGCTGTTGTAGGAGGTGGCGCCGGTGGTAGTTCTGGAGGCATTGCCGCCGCTAACGGTGGCGGTGGAGGTATGTTTGGTGATGTGGTGCGCGTGACAGCTGCTACAGAGACTCTTTTCTTCTTTACTCTTTTTTAAAAAAAGAAGAAAACTGTAATGAGGAAGTTAGAAAAGCAGTTGCGGCTTTGATAGTTCACTTCATCTTTTACCGCGTATTGAGTATGATGAATGATTATACGGTGTCGTACGGTTTCTACCATTCGGGAGTCCCATTTTTACAAGAAGAAGCAGTGTTTTAAAAGGCGGGGCGTAAAGCGAAACGTTTTACATATGCCTCAGCGAGGCCTAAGTCCCGAGGCAAAGGGCTTAAGTTTCATAAGTATTTAATTTTTAATACTTTATAAAATAATATAATTACAATAAATATTTATAAACAAATAAAATTACATAAAAATGAAAAAAACTATAATTATGTGAATATATATGTGTGTGTATGTGTTTCATCACCATAAAAATTAGTCAAAATAATCTACTATGTGTTACTTAGAAGCTCAACTAACTTAAGTTGAAAGAAATAAAATTTTATACATGGAGGAACTAAAAGGGTGACTAACCTACAATTTAAACTTTGAACTTGCTGCTATGAAGGAGAATGGAGTTTCTCTTTGTATTTGTAAAAAAAAGAATTATATTCTTTGTTTTAGGGAAATATTAGCAGACTAGCGGACAAGATAAAAAAGTAAAAAAGATCATGAATTGGGGCTTTAATCAATAAAAAATGTCTTGACTTTTAAATTTGATACATATCAATTCCTTTTTAAAACTTTTAAGTAATTACCAAGCTGAATTTTGAGAATTTGGGTATTATATGAAAGACTTATTTAACAATTTTGTTTCAATTTGAAATAAAATTTGGGGCTTACGCCTCCCTAAAAAATGCGCTCCGAACGCTCGGGCGTACGCCCTGAATTATTTGATGTACGCCTCTTGAGACTTTCACTTCATACCATCGCTTCGGAGTGTTTTTGATGCGCCTTACCCTAGAGCTCGTCTGGAGGCTCGCCTCAAAAATGCCTTTTTAAGACACTAATACTATGTAACATAGAGTGAGAGAAATTGAGAAAAGACAAGATACTATTTCCGTTCCAATGTTTGTAGTTCGAAACCTTTTAAAACTTATGATTTTACATTTATTATAATATTTGTGAGGTAATAAACGTTTTAAATTTAGAATAAATTAAAATATCAAAAATTAAAGTATCTTTTAATATAAAGATATGTCATTCTTTTGACGATTAATAAGAAAATTGAACATAAATCGAAAGCGAGGGAGTATGAGAAAAGTTATTCCAATTTGTATTGCACTATTATCTTATAAAGCTTTTTTGTAAAAAAAGATTTTTTGTATATTAAGAATAATTTAATGTTAAACTTCTTATCTATCCTTAATTGCATACTTTAATGTTCACACAAAACTCATGGCATTAGAATTGTATTTCTCCTTTTTAAGAACTTGAAGTGAAATCAAATTTCGCCACATAAAATCGAAACTAAAAGCAAAGTAATTTTGTAGTAGTAGCGAAAATCTAAGAAAATTAAGTAAAACTCGCTTAGAATTGGTTTAGTGAAGATAAAGCTTGTCTATTAACAGATAATAATGGTACTGGTAAGCATGTTAAAATATTATATTGCAAGTATTGTACAAGCAAAAATTTTGTTTGGTTTTCTCTACACTAATTATTACTTCTTCATCATTAAGCTTTCTTTGCTTATTAATTGACCATGTTTTCTACATCTTATATTCCTTTTCTTTTTTATGTTCAATAATCCGAGCTCATTGCAAATTTTTGTTCCCACATTATTAAAACTATTTAAATAAAAAAGAGAGTAGTTTTCTATTGAGATTCTAATCAAAAAGCGCTGAAAGTTGCGGAACCAAGCAACTGGCGACTACTAAATGGGAAAGTAAGCAACACCATTATTTTATTACTCACTACCTTTTCAAGTTTCATCCTATCTTTTCCCTCACAATTCTCATTCTATTCTAGATAACCTTTTTTATTTACATATATATTATTATTTTTTCAATATTGAAAAGGTAACATTTGTTGAGAGCGGACTCCTCTCTCATGACACTTGAATAGTTGGTATTCCACCCTCTAATTTACTACTACTACTCCAATCGTAAGACTGTTTACTCTCAAAATCGGATAACAATTGAATTTGTAAGTAATTTTAAGATTATGTAGAATAACTTGACACAGAGCGATAAATTAGATTGCAATTGAAATGAACAGTTACTGGATGCACTTCGATCGGTAGCGAGACACAACTGAAATAAGAGCTTAAAAATAAAAATAATGTATTGCTTTGGAATGCGTGTTACAATGTGTTAAACGAATTATCGAATTCCCTTTATATAGTGGGACAGACTTACTTTATATATAATTTTATAAAAGGTAAAAATCTCTTGATTTGCAGATTGTCGGTTCCTTATTGATACGTGCCGAGATTCCCGCCATAATATCCGACCGATCACAGATATTTCGGTCCTCTGTTGGTTATGCTAACAATGTTTCTTCGAGCTCGTTAGGGGTCAGGGGCGATTCCGGGATCACGAACTCAATGTTCTCGAAGATAGACATTCTAACCTCGGGTTCTGGTCTGGTGAGACTTAAGGGGTCGATCTTTAGTCCCTCATGTTCCGAGCCCGACCTACCATGGAGTAGACGAGCCCGATTTCGACCGTATACAGATATTCTCCTCGTTTTTCGGAGAGTAGACAACGAGAAATAAAATGAGCTTCCGATTCTCAGTTCGATACCCCGCGACAGAAACAACAAATTAAACGAAACGTCACGTCACTCAAGTCTTAATGGCATTAAATGCTTGTCAATTACCAGTCGGCCTATCTTGGATGCGAACCGTCGTTTAAAAACTATAATTACCTCTTTCTTTATTCATTCAAACTTTACATCCAAACCCTCTACCCTTGTTCCTTAGATATCTCTATACTTTCTAGCACTTATATCCAGGTTTTGTGAGATCTTTTGTGAAAACTTTTGCTTGTCTTTATCCCAAACCATCAAGTGTACTCCTTTAACTTCCTCTTTTTCCTCTTTTTCCCTCTATTTTAAAATAAATGGCGAAGACTTCAAAAATCGTTCCCCAAAAAGAAACTCTTTCTACATCACGGTCGGTTGTCAAGGAGACCATTCCGCGTACTGCTGTCGAGGAACCAGTAGTGGAACCCCCCTTGAACACGTTCATCCCTGGTGGATGCTCGGTAACTGCCGATTTCAAGGTTGAACCTTCCTCCGTACCAGGCCGGTGTGAGGAGGTCTCGAGATACGTATGCTCGATCATTGAAGAAATCCTCCCCGTGGTCAAGAAGGATTGTAATTGGGTTGACAAGCACGTAGTGGTTCCTGGACCCGATGAAGATATCACCACCCACGTCGAGGGATACTTAAGTGGTTACACTTATCCCTTTATGTTGGTTCCATCGGATCCGATCGTCATCAACTTCTGCAAAAGATATGAGGTATGCCTCGGTCAAATTCACCCTTCTTTTTGGAGGATTGTGATCCTTCTTCGGTTATTCGTGAGCAAGATTGATGGATGCTCGTTCACCGTCGACCACCTCATGCGCCTATACAGTCCCCGAATCTCTCGGGAGGGGGGGGGGACTGATCAATCTCGCTCATTAGTCTAGTAAAGCCCTGTTCTCGAGTATCAATGAAGATCGGGATCGAGGCTGGCTAGGTTGTTTTGTCCAAGTGAGGACCTCGGACTTGTTCCCAGCTGAGCACATGTCGTTCCCCAATAAGTGGAATATAAAATGTAAGTAAAACTTCATTTTTTAAATTTTATTTTACTCTTTTTTCCTTCCTTCTTATCAGTGCTTTGTGGTGGTGCAGCGGTCGCTCGGGTATACAGTCCCTCGACTCAAGGAGTGGGTCGAGGGCATCGTGTAACAAAGGCCATATTCTGAGCGCGCATGGAGCGAACTCTCGAAGGCCCGGTGGGAGGCCCGTTCTCATGGTGAGATTCCTTTCCCGAGTGAGTAATACTTGGATTTCTTTTGTGTCGCTAAATTCTTACTTGTTTCGTTTCCCTTTGTAGGTTTATCCAAGGACGTTACACTGAGGCCTCCATACGGTGAAGAGGATTTCCCTACCGAGTCCCCTACTTCGAGACAGGGTGATGAGAAGTAAAGGAAAAGGGCTACGAATTCTCTGAAATCAGAAAAGAAGAAACCAAGGAGAAGGTTGGTGCGCAAATCCAAAGAAAGCACCAGCGCCCGAGCGCTCTCATCGGTCTCACTCTACCCGCTGAGGGATGATTCCGAAGAAGAATTAAGAGTTTGATAGAGTGTCCCAAGAGTCGTCGCAGCTCGAGGGGTAAGGGGTCTCAAAACTAGAGAGAGGCGAAACTGAATTGCCTCAATTTAGGAAGGCCGATGAGGAGGCCTTGGCCGAGGCTTCCGAACCAGAGACAGACGAGGTCGTTCTGCCTCAAGTTAGGGAGGCCGACAAGGAGGCCGTGGCTGGGGCTTCCCGGGCAGTGGGCAATGCCCCAAAGGATGCACTCAGTGTGATAGACCTCTCTGAGTCGCCTTCGTTCACTAAGTCCATGTATAACGAGGCTCATATGATGAAAGGAAGTCCTAACGAGGGGGCCCAAGAAGAAAAAGACCCCCTCCGCGACGTTTTTTACGGTGTGGATTATACCTTCACAGAGGACGTCACCGGATTGTGTGACTTAGACGAGGAAGAGTCCATCTTCAGGAACAAGCGGGCCTTCCTCAAGTCCGAAACTAGTCAACTGGTTCCCAGCTCCTAGTGTGAATCCTGACCAAAAGAGATCAATCATTATCTCCATTCCGGAGGATGTTCGGGTCCTCTCTACCCTCGTAGGGGTGGCCAGTTACCTTCGGTGCCTGGTGACCGAGGAAGACCAAGCCAAGATGAACGAGGTGGACGCACCCTGCCTGTTCAACAAAGCACAACAGGCGTTGAACTGGGTAACTTCAGATGCCTCTTGATGACTTCCAATTTGTACTTAGATTAATTTGTAGATTATCATAACTTTTTTCTTTGTGTTTATAGCCTCAGTCCTTCATCACGAGACTTTTCTCCGATATCGAGAAGAGCTAAACCAGTATGAGGCCGAGATTAGTGGGCTCGCTGAGAAGAGAGATGCTTACAAACCTCTCATGGAGCAACATGAGGGGGATGCTAAGAGTTTCCGAGCTGAGCTAGAAGCAGATCGGAAGGAGCATTCCTACCTGGTGGAGAAGGTAAAAGTCTTTGAGATTAGTGACGATCAGCTAGACTTGGTGACTAACGCTCTGAACCCGCAGGTCCAACATAATCTTGATAGGATCGACCAGCTTCGGGCAGTATAGGAAAAGGCTGTGGTGCAGGCCAAAAATATTGTGGAGCTCAAGTCTCAGCTAAGTTCGGCCATCTTTGATCGAGAAACTCTGGCCAATGAGCTTGAAACGGACAAGTCGGTGGCAGTAGTGGTTAAAGCCGATGCTGACAAGACGGTGGACCAATATAAGGTCGACGCTGAGGCAGCCCAGGATCGAGCGAAGGATATCGTCAAGCTCGCGAAGAGAAAATCCCGAAGGGAGGCCCTCGAGGAAATTCATGCTCGGGGTTTCGACTTGTCGGCTAAAATCAAGAGTGCTAAGGGGCTCGAAGTCGAGGCCAAGAAGTTGGCTTATCCTGAGGATGATGAACGCTCCGAGAGTTCGAGTGGGTCCGAGGGTGGAGGAGACCCCGAAGCTCCTGGCGACGAGGTGGCCTACGGTGAAGACCGGGCCGTTTAAATGCCTTGTACATTTTTTCTTTGTCTTTTGTATTTTTGTACTTGTGTACTTTTTTTCAAGGCCATTTGGACTTTGTAAAGATTATATGTATATAAGAGGCTTCTTTTTTCCTTTTGATAATCTCTGAGTTTTGTTTTCCTTTGCTTTATTATTTATTTTTTCAAAGATTGAAATGCCTTAGCCTGAAATAGTTAGGTTATGTTGGGAGGTTCGAACGGGCCTTGCCTACAACATTATTTCATTTAAGGCATCGTGGGGGTTCGGTATGGCCAGAAATTTTTCCCCAAAGTACTTATAATTTTTTAGATTATAGTTTGTCGAGGGAAGCCTTTAGAATTGGTTAAGAAATTTTGAAGGCCTTTTTTTTTGTTATGGGTCTCGGACGTCTCCGAGCCGTTTTAATATGGTTGTAGCCTATTTAGTTCGGGTGCTGCTCAATGAGCTTGTCAATCCGAGTTATCCGGGATTGCCTAAGATAACAGTCCCCGAATGGGGATGGCTGTAGCCTTTAGAATTCGGGTGTTGCCTGATAGGTCTTGTGCCCCCGAGCTTTGATAGCCTGGATCGTCCGAGTTTGTCTTCGGACGGCTGTCCCCGAGTGGGAATGATCGTTTGAACTCAGATTAAGGCGGCCCTTGGGCTCGATACCTTTAGGGAAGCGGATGTAGGAAATTCCTTAATAAATGCAAAAGGAAAAATTTTAAGAGACAAGATATTTATCCGCAAGGTAGAGACTTATTTTTATTCTTGTGCGTAATAGTTACACATGTGTACAAGCTTTGTGCCAGGGCTCGAGTAGTCTATGCAAGCACTTTTCATTTGAATGTTTGGCCCTTACAGTAAATCCTATCGACCGTGTCGAGACCGTTCGATCATAAAGTCTTTTTCCTTGCTAAAGTTCGTTATCCGAGGGTAATGCCCCTAGTGCCGAACGTTGATCATAGAGAAGCCGTGGATAATGTTGATGTTATCTTTGAAACTGATTCATGATCGACCTTCGATTCTAAGTTAGCACGATCCAATGTTGCCTCATTAAAAACCTTGCCGGAAAACTCATTTGGGACAAAACCGGTCTAAGGGAAAAAGAGTGTAACGGGTGCTTTCATACCTAAAAACTGTAATGTTCCTTGTTGGTTACATGCAATGTTAGCTCAAAAATAAGTAAAAGGAATGAATGTGGTGATACCTTAGCAGTAGTTTCGCTTCAAGTGAGTTACATTCCAGTTATTCGGTAACCGTTCACCGTTCATTCCTCCGAGTTTTTACGATCCTTTTTCGGTGATCTCGATAATTTGATATGGCCCTTCCCAATTCGGCCCCAGCTTCCCCTTGTTCAAATTTCGGGTGCTTAGTGTGACCCTTCTTAACACTAAATCCCTGACATTGAAGTGTTGAAGGTTGGCCCTTCGACTATAATATCTCTCGATCCGCTGTTTTTGGGCGGCCAACCGTTCACGCCTTTCATCTAATAGCTCCAGGCTCGTACTCATGGCCTCGCCATTTAAATCCTTGGTTGCGTATCAGAACCTAAGACTTGATTCTCCGACTTCAACCGGTATTAGAGCTTCAGCGCCGTAAACCAGCTAGAATAGGGTGGCCCCGGTACTGGACTTCGAGGTCATACAGTACGCCCATAGGACTTCGGGCAGGATTTCTTTCCATTTTCCTTTGGCGTCAGTTAACCTATTTTAAGGTTTTGGAGTATGGTCTTGTTGGTCGATTCTGCTTGTTCGTTCCTACTAGGGTGGTAAGGTGTTGATAGGATCCTTGATCTTATGGTCTTCAAGAAACTTGCTTTCTTTACTATCGATGAATTGTTTCCTGACCTTCTCCTATGCCTTGGCTTCCACCCACTTAGAAAAATAGTCAGTCATAAACAATATAAATCGGTCCCTACCGGTGTCCATGGAAAGGGGTTACCGATGTCCATTCCCCACTTCATGAATGACCATGGTGATAATACCGAATGCAGCAGCTCCTCGGGTTGATGAATCATCGGAGCATGTCTTTAGCATTCATCATATTTTCGCATGAACTCCTTTGCGTCCTTTTCCATATTGATCCAGTAATAGCTAACTCTGATTACCTTTCGAACTAATTATATGACGCCTGAATGATTTTCGCAGGTGCCCTCATGAACTTCCCTCATAAGGTATTTGGTATCTCCCGAATGTAGGCATATCGCTAGTGGGCCATCGAAAGTTCTTCTGAACAGGGTTCCGTCTTCGGACAAGCTAAAATGGGATGCCTTCGTACGCAGGGCCCTCGATTCTCTTGGATCTCAGGGCAGTATCCCGGTCTTCAGATATTCTATATATTTGTTCTTTCAATCACAACAGGCTTGTAGAGTTTATCTCAGCGTGACCCTCTTCCACTACCAATCTCATGAGTCGTAGGACTGCCCTCGAGTTGAGCTCGTCGTCCTCAACCGATGACCCTAAGTTAGCAAGGGCATCGGCCTCACTGTTTTGATCTCGAGGTACGTGTTGCAAAGTACACTCCTTGAACCGATGTAATGTTACCTGCAACTTATCCACGTACCTTTTCATTTGTTCTTCTCTAAACTCGAATGATCTATTAACTTGGTTCACCACGAGGAGGGAATCGCACTTAGCTTCGATCACCCTCGCCCCCAAGCTTTTGGCTAGTTCAAGACCTGCAATCATGACCTTATATTCAACCTCGTTGTTAGTAAATTTCATAATACTAATAGATTGTCTAACTACATTTCCTGTTGGTGGCTTCAATACGATGTCAGGGTCCGAGTCGTCGTCCGTAAAGAGGGTCCAAATTCCCGAAGTGTTACACCGCATGTTTTCGTACGTGAGAGTACGTCGTAAGTCAATTGATGTAAGCTCAAGAATGAGATCTCCTTTAAAAGTACATAAAGTAAGTTAATCATTTTACCTTGGAGGTTACAAATATTTAATATCATGAATAACAAGTACCAAGAGGCTTGGAAAGCTTAGACGCTAAACGAATTGAAGAAAATAAGTTTCGCCGAAAGTCGATAAGTTTGGAATGTTATAACATGTATTTTTGGGGTGAGACTAGGGTGTTTAACATGATAAGGAGGTTATGTTATGAGTTATTTCAGTCGTGTTTTACGTTTTGAAGTTAAGCGAGTTGTGGAACAAAAGTTGGCAAAGGTCATCACAAGTTACATTTATAATATGATGAAAATTAGGTCAAATGTAGCTGCGTTTTTCTCCCAATATACTTGGAATTAAGGGAATATTAACATATCAAACTGAAGATATACGAGTCTAGTTTCTAGTGCATTAAACTGTTTGTCGTTACAATATCAGAGTAGAGAGATATTCGCATTTTCATGAGACAGCGCAAGCAGCTCCCAATGGGACCCACTTAACCGGTGGTCGACCTACTTCACTTTATAAACGATTTGGACGCCTATTTTTTGCTCATTTTCAACTCAACTTCGTCTCCAAACTTCTCCTAACCCTCTTAAACAGATACCATAAGGGTTTGAAGTGATTCCAAAGTGATTACACCATATTTCAACATTAAAAGTTAGTTTTAGTGAAGAACAACACCTCTTTGAGGTTGTGTTGTCATTGAGGATTGTTGTGGATTGTGTTTGGCTGAAATTTCAAGTTTTTGCTACTGGTTAAGGTGAGTATAACATCCTACTAATTTTTCTTAAGCTTGCATGTATGTTGGTTAAGTTGTTAGGATGATAAACTACAAGATAATACTTGGATTAACTTAAGTCACTTCTATGGTATTGTATTGCCATTGAGGGCTGTTGTAAGCTAAATATAACTTGAATTTCAACTTGAAGATACTGTATGAGGTATGTGTATTTTTTTCTTGCATGTGCGTAAGGTTATCTTGATGTTGATTAAGCTAAATGGATGGACTAGACGTGAACTAGTGAATAAAGTTGCTAAGTTAGGATAGTTGGAGTTGTGGATTATTTCCTTTGTTATAAATATATGGTATAGGGATGCAATGATTGATTAATGACTTCATTACCATGCTAATGATATTGTTAAGTTGATGTATGAAGTCTATAAGGGGTGATATGGGTTATCAGATTCCAATCGGAGCTTGTCGCTCGTCGTGAAGTAGTTGTGACTTGTTGTTGATATTTATATGTTTTTGGATTTCTCTATTGTTGTTGTTGGTATATGGTATTGGAGGAGGCCCTTGTTACAGGGGAGATGCTGCCCAAATTTACATAAACGGGCTACGAGTTTAAGTTGCGGACTTACCCTTTACTCAGCACTGATTTTGAATCTTCTTATGCTATGGTAGATTGAGTTGAGTTGTTTGAAGAGTTGCTTGGAAGGTAGTAAGGAATCAACGGATTTAATGTACGTTAAGGCACTTCCTTATTTCTTTTGAAATGATCTAAAGTGAAAGGAACGTAAACGATAGGCTATTTCATAACGGATCTACTCCTAGAAACTAAGGTTTTCCATGTTGTTCTCTCCTTATAAAGTTATTCTAAGAAAGTATGTATGATCCTTGAATCCTACTAAGGTTCATATTGATGGTATGGATGGCCATAATGTTAATCGAAGGTGAAACGACCTTACGTCACTCCGAAAGGTTTAGAATGTGATTTCATGAGTCCATCACGCATTATATATAGTATCTGTTTTACTCTACCGAGTCGCGCTATAGTCGGCCAGGTACGGTACCTATTGTGCAACCACTGGTCAGTTGGGTTTACTGATCTCCACGTGGCCAGGTACGATTCTACCGAGCCTTATGATGGCCGGGTATGTTTTTACCGAGTCCAAGGCCGGGTACAATATGATGATGATGATGCCCACAGAGGCATATGTTTTTAAAGGTTTATGTATATATATATCATGAATTTCATGTCAACAGCCCTCAGAGGCACTCAGATGCTATAGGTTGTATCTCCTCTATCTCTCTTTACATTACTGTTCTTATTTATGCTTTCCTGCCTTACATACTCGGTACTTTATTCGTACTGACGTCCCTTTTGCCTAGGGACACTGCGTTTCATGCCTATAGGTCCTGATAGACAAGTTGACAATCCTCCTAGTATTCTATCATCTAAGCGGAAGGTGTTGGTGCACTCCACTTGCTCCGGAGTTGCCTATTTGGTCAGTATGATTTGGACGTGTATTGATTGGTATGGAGGGGCCCTATGACCTTTATGCTGTTTATGTACTCTTAGAGTCTTGTAAACGGATGTCATGTATATGGATACTTGTATGGCCTTGTCGGCCTATGTTTTGAGTATACAAATGATCATGTCGGCCTTATAGGCCCGTATGTCACATGTATACGTTTGTATATCATGTTGGGTCGTCGTATATCAAGTACTCTCTTATGTTTTATTCTAGTTACCTCATGACAGCCTTTCTGACTCATTTACCCATGATAGTACAATAAGAAAGATATGTTATGTTGGTACTTGGTTGAGTAAGGCACCATGTGCCCGTCGCAGCCTTTCGGCTTGGGTCGTGACACGAATACGTCCTCGAGTTTACCAACAACTCTCTTTCGACCTTGGATATTAGGGCTGGTGTAAATTCAGCCATAAAATCTGCCAGAATATGAGATTTAATGGTCGTCCGGGGTCGATATTCAATCGTACCCGCTGATTTCCACAGCCCATTTGGCCAATCGTCTCGAGAGTTCGAGTTTATGCATTATATTTTGCAATGGGTAAGTACTCACAACACATATAGGCTGACACTGAAAATATATTTTCAACTTCCTAGAGGCGCTTAGCAAGGCGAGAGCCAATTTTTCTAGGTTAGGGTACCTAGTTTCGGCCTCACCTAGAGTCATGCTAACATAGTAAATTGGAAAATTGCTACCTTGCTCTTCCCAGACCAGGATTCCACTTACCGCTATCTCTAATACTACCAAGTACATGTATAGTTATTCGTCTGCCTTTGGCGTGTGAAGTAGTGGTGGGATCGATAGATATCGCTTGAGTCCTTCCAAGGCCCGTCGGCATTCCAGGGTCCACGAGAAGTTATTCTTCTTCTTCAGTAGCGAGAAGAATCAGTGGCTCTTATCAGAGGACCTCGAGATGAATCACCCCAGGGTGGCTATGCGTCCGGTTAATCTTTGCACGGCCTTGACGTTGTCCACAATCGTGATATCTTCAATGGCTTTGATCTTGTCGGGGTTGATCTCGATTCCCCGGTTGGATACCATGAATTCGATGAATTTACCTGATCCGACTCCAAATGTACATTTCTCTGGGTTTAGCTTCATATTGTACTTCTTCAATATGCTGAAGGTTTCCTGAAAATGTTTTAAATGGTCCTCTGCTCGCAGGGACTTAACCAACATATTGTCAATGTAAACCTTCATTGATTTTCCTATTTGTTCCTTGAACATCCGGTTTACTAGGCGTTGATAAGTTACACGGGCATTTTTTAATATGAACGGCATCAAGTTATAGTAGTATGTGACGTACTTAGTGATGAAGGGGCTTTTTTCCTGATCATCCGAGTTCATCCGTATTCGGTTGTACCCGGAGTAGGAGTCGAGAAAACTGAGGATCTCGTGGTCGGTCGTGGCATCGATTATGTGATCGATGTTGGGAAAAGGGAAAGAGTCCTTGGGACACGCCTTATTCAAATCCTTATAGTCTACACACATTCTTAATATATTCCCTTTTTTAGGGACTACCACTACGTTTCTGCTATTTAACCTCCCGAATGGACCCTATTTTAAGGAGTTTAGATACCTCGTCCTTGATGAAAGCATGTTTGACCTAGGACTGGGGTCTCATCTTCTGCTTGATCGGTGGAATTTCGGGTCCACGCTTAGCTTGTGAGTTGTTTTATCTAGTGGGATCCCTGTCATATCGAGATGGGACCAAGTGAAACAATCTATGTTAGCTATAAGAAATTGAATAAGTTTTTTCCTGAGCTCGGGACTTAACCCCGTGCAGGTATACCTTCCGATCGGGTAGATGCTCGATCAATTTGACATGTTCCAGTTCCTCGACCGTTGGTTTAGTGGCATCAGAATCATCGGGGACTATAAAAGATCTGGGAACCCCGTAATCATCGTCTTCATCAGTACCCTGTTTCTCCGGTTGGGTCGTGGCTGGTGTCGGTAATTGCTATTTAGCCTCTTGCTTTGTGACAAAACATGGTTCCTTTGACGTTATAAGTGCGGATATCGGAATCACCTCTTTGACCGCAAACATTTTGTTTACGACTGGTTGTTCTCCGTATATTGTTTTAATCCCTCCTGGCATTGGGAATTTTAACACTTGGGGTAGAGTCGAGGGCACTACCCTCATGTTGTGGATCCTTTCCCTCCCTAACAGAGCATTATATCTCATGTATCCCTCGATCACATAAAACTTGGCCTCCAGGATCGTTCCGGCAGCATTCACTAGTAATGTTATCTCCCCCTTAGTGGTTTCACATGCCATGTTGAATCCATTTAGAACTCGTACTGCAGGTATGATTTGATCTTGTAGAACGAGTTGCTCTACGACTCTCGATCGGATGATGTTGGTCGAGCTACCTGGATCAATTAACACACGCTTAACTCGAGATTTATTATGAGCACTGATATTACCAGTGCATTGTTGTGGGGATATATGATCCCTTCTGTGTCCTCGTCGTTAAAAGACAAGGTTCCTTCTAGTATGTAATCTCAAGTCTGTTTTTACTTTGTGATGGATACTTTGGTACGCTTCAACGTTGGCCCTTGAGGGACATCGACCCATCAATGATCATGTTAATGACGGGTTGAGCTTCGTCTTGTTCGATTTGTTTACTACAATCCCTATTTCTGAAATGATTCTTGGCTCGGCCGCTCAAGGATTCTCGAAGGTGCCCGTTGTTGAATAACCGGGCTACTTCCTCTATCAATTGTTGGCAATCCTCTGTTCTATGGCTGTGAGTGCCATGATATTTTCACATCTGGTTAGGATCCCTTTGGGCTGGATCGAATTGTAGAGGTCGAGGCCATTTGATGTCCTTGATGCTTCCGGTAGCTGATACGATGGCAGAGCATCGACGTTAAAGCTGTATTCCGATAACCTCAGTGCTTCTTTAGGCCCAATAGGCCTGTCGAAACCATTCTTTCTCATGAGTCCCCGGTTGCTCTGACCTCGATCATTTCTCCTTTAATTTCGCATAGAATTCCGCGCAGACCCATTGCTTCTTCGGTCTCCATTGTACGGCTGATACCGATCTATGTTTGATCTCGGTCCATGGTTGGTGTCTCTCTTAACTCTGTCAATGGCTCTGACGGGGTATACAGAACCGGAAGGGGCCCCAAGTTGATCATCTTATACTCTAATATTTGACTGATACCGGTTATGCACGTCGGCCAAGTAACACCCGGATATTCTATCAGATTTTGTTTCAACTGATGTGAAGCCACTGAGCTTCGAACATTGAGTCCCTGGGTAAAAGCTTGAACGGCCCAATCATCATTGACTGGTGGTAGATCCATCCATTCCATTTGAAACCGGGACACGAGCTCTTTAAGCATCTTATTATCCTTTTGTTTTACTTTGAAAAGGTCCGACTTCCTGGTCTCGACATTGATAGCTCTGGCATGTGCTTTCATGAAAGAATCTTCAAGCATATCAAATGAGTCAATAAAATTCTGAGGTAAGTTGTGATACCATATCATAGCTCCCTTTGACAGGGTCTCTCCGAGCTTCTTCAACAAGACAAACTTGATCTCATCATCCTCCAAGTCGTTCCCTTTGATGGCACATGTGTAGGAGGTGACATGCTCATTTGAGTCGCTCGTTCCGTTGTACTTAGGAATGTCGAGCATGCGGAACTTCTTAGGTATCGGATTTGGAGCCGCGCTCGAAGGAAAAGGTTTTTGCACGAACTTCTTGGAATCCAAGCCTTTCAGTATCGGCAGTGCTCCTGGGATTTGGTCGACCCGGGAATTGTAGGTTTCCACCTTCTTGTCATTTGCTTCGATTTTCTTTTCCCCCCATTCTATCTGTTTCGTTAGTTCTTCAAGCCTTTTCATGATCTCGGGGTTGGTCCCTGATTCATTCTCAATCGACCTCTCGGCGGCCGGTTAATCCCTTCGGGTGACTTCCCGGGATGATCGGGTTCAGTTCTGCTCGGTGTGCGGCTTTGGTTCTGTAACTGATCTATCGCCGTCTATTGAACTCGTAACATTTCGAAGATCATCCGTAAATTGATCGCGTCTTCTCCATTGTTTTGCGTATTTTGAAACCGATCGGGCTCCACCACGGACGCTATTCTCGGGGTCGGTAGACATATTTGTGTTGATAGCCACATGCGAGTTAGCATCAAACGGGTCCACCTCGTCACCGGGAGCTATGTTGTTATTTTCACCGTGATGACCGGACTCGTTGTCAACATGTAAGGGTGCTGATTGAGAGTTTGACATTTTGAGTTTTAGCCTGAAATCTGAGACACTTCATAGAACAAGAGTAAAGTAGTGTTGAAATTTGTATCAAATAACCACTATTTTCCTTAGTCCCAAGGTGGGCACCAAATTGTGTACCCTCAAAATCGGATAACAATTGAATTTGTAAGTGGTTTTAAGGATACGTGGATTAACTTGACACAAAAGGATAAATTAAATTGTAATTCAAATAAACACTGATAAGTAAATTCAAACCACACGAATTGAAGAGTTACAATCTTGGGAAGTTAGCCACCCTCGAACTGGATGCACTTCGATCGGTATCAAGACACAACTGAAATAAGAGCTAAAAGATAAAAATAATGTATTGCTTTAAAATGCATGTTATAATGTGTTAAACGAATTATCGGACCTCCACTATATAATGGGGGAGTCCTACTTTAGGTACAATTCTATAAAAGGTAAAATTCTCTTGATTTCCAGATTGCCGGTTCCTTATTGATACGTGCCGAGATTCCCTTCGTAATATTCGACCGGCCGATATTTCTGTCCTCTGTTGGATACGCTAAAAATGTTTCTTCGAGCTCGTTCAGGGTCATGGTCGATTCTGAAATCACGGACTCGATATTCTCGAAGACGGACATTTTGACCTCGGGTTCTGGTCAGGTGGGACTTGGGGTCGATCTTCAGTCCCTCATGTTCTAAGCCCGATCTACCATGTCGTAGACGAGACCGATTTCGACCATATACAAAGACATAAAACATATTCTAGATAACTAAATATCCTAGTTATGCGGAGCCCAAAATTAAGCAATTGTTTTGCTCAAACATAGTCTTGGGGAACTTAAATTCAGGAACCTGATGATTTCTCAAAGAAAAATCAAAGTCATGCTATTATCGAATTATATATAATATATATATATATAAATATATATATTCTTTTAATATTTTCCACTCCAATGCTATAAAGTTTTTTCATCTAACTTTTAACAACATATATTTTTAAACTCTATTGTTCATCCTTTAAGGTTTTAACATTAAAACATTTCTACTTTTAAATTTATGGGCTTATATATATATATATATATATATATATATATATCCTCATTAAAATATAAAGATACTTTCTTTTAATATTTTCCACTGCAATGCTATAAAGTTTAATTTCTTCGTCTAACTTTTAACAACATATTTTTAAACTTTATGGTTCATCCTTTAAGGTTTTAACATTAAAATATTTCTACTTTTAAAGTTATGGGCTTATATATATATATATATATATATATATATATATATATATATATATATATACTATTTATTACAATTTTATTGAAATTTTACACATAAATATAGGCTATGCATCATTAGTTATGGGTAGGAGTGGCAAACTGGCGGGTCGAGTCGGATATGGTTCGGGTCGAAGATGAGTAATGAAAAACGAGTAAATTATTCGACCCGACCCATATTTAATATGGATAAAAAACGGGTTAACCGGCGGATAATTAGTCTCCCTAGCTTGAGGAATCCCCAATTTGAGGCTTACTAATGTAAAAGTTAGACCCATTGGTTACCCATTTGTTATCCATTTTCTAAATGGATAATATGGTTCTTATCCATATTTGACCTGTTTTTAAATAGTTTATTATCCAACCCATTTTTAGTGGATAATATGGGTGGTTAACTGTTTTCTTTTAACCATTTTGCCAACCCTAGTTATGGGTTCAACTAAACTCATCCTTATAATGCTACAAGGCGGATCTAAGATTTCTAAAACATGGGTGCATCACTAAAGATAAAGGAAAAAGAAAAAGTATTTAGCACAAATTGATCCCTCCCGCATTGAGTAATATTGTATCAATTTTAAGAAATATGTATATAAAATACCTAATTATTTAGCAAAAAGACTATGAGTTCAGGTACACCATAGCCTGATCTTCACCTGCTAGACCACAAAATCTTCAAGGCCTCATTCTTTATTAGCATATGGCCAACTAATTAAGAAAGACGATTTTGAGTAAAGGAGATTTCTTCTTTACACAAATCCACTACACTAAGGAGGTGAGATGGTTGTGGTATTTCTGGTGAAAGTGATACGACTCAATCTCCGTTTTACTACCAAACCCTTCTTCTGTACTTTTGTTTAATTTTTTATATCTTTTTATTTCAAAATTTGAAGGTGAGCCTGTGATCGATGAAAGTAGGAAAAGTAGAATATAAGTTAGCTTTTAAAGGAATTAAAATTTTACGATTTCCAACTGTTAGAGGTCGTTGGTTATCGTCTTATCTAAATTAGGAAACTAATCATAGTATACATTTGGTATTATTAATTTATACGACGATTCGTTGGCAATAGATTTCTGGTATGAGCGACACCAATCAAAATTTTATAATTCACATATTATTTATATTGGATCAGCATGGGATAACTTGTACGAGGACTAGCTTTACATGGATAAAATATACCTAACAACTTGTTTGGATGGTTGTTACATCTCGTTTCATAATGTATCGTATTGTATTTGTTGAACAATGAGCATGTGAAGGCAAAGTTCAAGTTGTAGTTGCAACATTCCAGCTAGGATCCAGCTCATCTTAAGTTAGTTAAGATATTAGAAATGTGTATGTAATAGTTGGTTAGTTAGTTATAACTATAAATACACTATACATGTAGGTGGTAAGAACAGTTTCATTTCCTTTCTTTCTCAGAAATACAGAGCATTTCGGCTTTCTCTCAACTCTAATCCTCTTCGTTAGTTTCTCTGGTTCACTCAATTAAGTGAGTGAATTTCTGGTGAGAGAACTCTAGTTAAAGCCCGGGCTTGTTTTATGTTGTTCACTCGTTAATTCAACTAGAGATGGCAATTGAAGATGTAATTAATGGCACTGCTTCTGCAGATGCTACTGGAACTTCAAATCCAGTGAATGCTACAATTGGAGGAAGTGTCTTCCCTACAATCGATCACAATCACCCCTTGTACCTGCAGACAACTGACACACCAGGTAGTTCTCTGATCTCTCTTCAACTTGTTGGATCTAAAACTATGCATTGTGGAGTCGTACTATGCGAATTGGTCTCCAATGGAAAATCAAGCTAGGGTTTGTAGATGGTCGATATCCTAAATCCATATTTGCACTTGAACTACGTGATCTGTGGGAAAAGGTGAATGTTGTTGTCCTTTCATGGATTATGAATGTTGTTAGACCTGGTTTACTAAGTTGTGTGTTGTATGCATCAAGTGCACATAAGGTCTGGGAGGATTTGTGAGAGAGGTTTGATAAGGTGGATGGCTTGAGGGTGCAGTTTCTTTATAAGGAAATTCACCCACTTAGCCAAGACATTATGACAATGGGTGATTACTTCTCCAAACTCAGAGACATATGGGATGAGTTTGATGCAATTGCCCTGGGTGCCCATGCCCAGAGTCTAAGAGATACTTAGAGCATTTTGAATATCGAAGACTCCTTCAGTTTTTGACTGGATTAAATGAAACATACACTCAAGCCAGAAATTTGATCATGATGATGCATCCAACTTCCTCCTTGAACAAGTCATATTCCTTGATTATTGATCAAGAGACTCAAAGGAACATTGCTAATCTTACTCAAATGGTTCAAATCTCTGAGCACTTAGAAGGAGCAGCCCTGCATAGTAACAAGGGAGAAGGATACACTGGAGGCAACCTCAAGTCTAAGAAGAATCAGCTATAATGTGAGTACTGCCACTACAAAGATCACACAAAGGAGAACTGCTTCAAGCTGATTGGTTATCCACCAGATTTTAAATAAAAAAGGAAGGGAAGTAATTTAGGTAGTTATACAAACTATACTTGTAATTTTAATTCTATCTCAACAGCAGGAAACTATGTGAGCAAACCTGCTCCACCACCTCCACTCCAGCCACAACAACAAGGAAAGAATGCTCCCATATCAGCTAGTACCTCTATGGCACAACCATCAGCTCCATTCTTTACACTGGAACAGTATCAACAAATCATCCAACTGCTGAGCAAGGGATGCACTGAAGGCTCATCTAAGAAATCAGCATCTTACAGCAGGTACTACAAAAGCTTTATTCACTTCATGTGTTAATAAAGAGTGGATAGTAGACACAGGAGCAACAGACCATATGGCATCCACTTTAGAAGTTTTGAAAGCTTTTAAGCAGATACCTACGTCTGAAAGAAGTAAAGTTCATCTACAAACAGGTGATGTAGCTTATGTGTTTCATACAGGAAAAGCTTCTGCATTTGAGGGTCAGGACACATCTGATGTACTGTATATCCCAGAATTCAAATACAACCTATTGTCTGTGTCTAAACTGACAAAGGACTTGCAGTATTCAACCCTATTCTTTCCTGACTTCTGTATCTTCGAAGGTCTTTGGAGTGGTCAGGTGAAAGCTATTGGTAAGGAAAATCATGGACTATATGTACTGAAGAAGAATTTTGCACAACAAGGATCAGCACTGAAAGGGATTAAGAGTGCAGAAATGAACAATGTTTGTAATGCTAGAAGTATCTCTTCTCCTACTAGTTTACTTTGGCAACGAAGTTTAGGACATGCACCGCTTGATGTAATAAAAAGGCATGATGTACTTAGACATGTAGAAGAGGGTGAGCATCATCCTTGTATTGTTTGTCCTCTAGATAAACAAACAAAACTACCTTTTCCATTGAGTAATACAATATCAAAATCTGTTTTTGAATTGATCCATTGTGACATATGGGGTCCCTACAAGTACCTATCTATGATGGCAAAAAGTATTTTGTGACCATTGTAGATGATTTCACAAGATACACTTGGATATTTCTGATTTACTCCAAGTCTGACACATTGATAGTGGTGACAAATGTTTTGGCCAAAGTACAAAATTTGTTTTCTACTCAAGTGTAAACACTTAGAACAAACAATGGATGTGAGTTTTTCAGTACTGAGTTCCCTAGTTTGTTACTGAGACTAGGCATTGATCATCAGAGTACGTGTGTGTATACTCCTCAGTAGAATGGTGTTGATGAGAGAAGGCATAGGACAATCTTAGACATGGCCAGATCACTCAGACATTTAAGCATCAATACCTTTAAGGTTTTGGGGAGAGTGTGTCAACACTGCTGTATACTTACTCAACAGGCTACCTTCCAAAGTCATTAGATACAAATAACCTTTTTAAAAGATTTACTTGCATCCTCCTTCCTTTAATCATTTAAGGGTGTTTGGTTGCTTGATCTATGAAACCAGTCCTAATATACATGACAAGTTCTCGTCTGGAGCAATCCCATCTGTACTCATGGGATATTCCCCAAACAAAAGGGATATGTTTTATATAATCTACATTCTAAGTCCTTCTTTGTAAGCAGGAATGTAGTATTTCATTAAGCCATATTTCCATTCAAGGACATGAGAAGCTCATGCAATCCTCTATTTTCAGTCTTGGACCTCCTATCCCAATAGTATCTCAGCCTCATCCTTACACCTCTATTCCAACAAACCATACTGAAGATGCTACTGAAGCACAAAATCCCATAGCTTCATCCCAGGGGAGATATCAGTTCCAGAAGAAGCCCAAGAACAACTACCTGGCCTGATTGGTGTTCCTGGTTTTCTAAAGCTCCAGATCCATCACCAACAGTCTATGACTCCATAGATGCTTTAGACACTCAAAATCTCAGAAGATCACTCAAACACAGTAAACCTCCACTGTGGTTGAAAGATTATGTGACAAAGTCTCAAGGCACTACATGTGCCTATCCCCTTTCATCATATGTGTCCTATAACCATGTAATGCCTCATTTCCTGAAATCTCTCATAACATTTTCGTCTGTGACAGAGCCACAAACCTTCAAAGAGGCTGTTGCTGATCCATAATGGAAAAAGCTATGCAACTTGAGATTGCAGCTTTAGAGGACAACCACACATGGACATTTGTAGATTTTCCACTAGGAAAAGTGCTAGTTGGTTGAAAATGGATTTTAAAGGTAAAGTACGAAGCATCAAGTGAAGTGGAAAGATATAAGGCCAGGTTGGTTGCCAAAGGGTACAATCAAAAGATGGGTCTGGATTACACAGAAACATTCTCCCTAGTGGCCAAGATGGTCACTGTGAGGTCCATTATAGCACTTGCAACATCTAAGCACTGGTGTATCTATCAGATGGATATTCTCAATGCCTTTCTCAATGGAGAGCTTCAAGAGGAGGTCTATATGCACATTCCTGAAGGGTTTGCTAGACAGGGGGAGTCTTAAAAAGTCTGCAAACTACAAAAGTCCCTCTATGGACTTAAGTAGGCTCTAAGGCAGTGGAACTTGAAGTTAATTGAGGCTTTACTGCATATGGGGTTCAGACAAAGCCACTTTGACTACTTTCTGTTCATTAAGAGAACACGTCATGACATAACAACCATCTTAGTCTATGTAGGTGATTGTTAATCACAGGCAACAATCAAAGCATGTTGGATTAGACCAGGAGGGAGCAGGACAAGTTTAAGATGAAAGATCTAGGTGAGCGTAAATTCTTCCTGGGAATTGAGTTTGCTAGATCTGAGAACGGCATAGTGATGAGTCAAAGAAAATATGCTTTAGAGCTCATTTCTGAAGCAATATTGAGTGGAGCTAAACCTACAGGAACTCCACTAGAGTTGAACCAAAAAATGACTTATGTGGTCTATGATACTTGGCTGCAAAGTGACAATGCAGCTGCAGATGGAAAACTGAAGGATCCCGGTATCTATCAAAGGCTAGTGGGTAGACTACTATACCATGACTAGACCTGACTTGGAATTTGCAGTTCAAGTCCTTAGCCAATATATGCAATGCCCCAAAACATCTCACTTAAAAGCTGCTCTCAGAGTGGTGAAATATGTCAAGGCAGAACCTGGTCTAGGACTCTTAATGCCAGCAGAGAATACAAGCAAGCTACAGCCTACTGTGACTCAGATTGGGGGCCTGTATGGAGATAAGAAGGTCGGTTACAGGCTATCTAGTGAATTTTGGTGGTGCCCTTATTTCCTAGAAATCAAAAAAGCAAGATATTGTCTCTTGAAGCTCAGCTGAAGCTGAATTTAGAAGCATGGCCTCATGTACTGCAGAGGTTATCTTGCTCATGGGGTTGTTCAAAGATCTAGGAATTTATGTAAATTTACTAGTTCAGTTGATGTGTGACAGTAAAGCTACAATACAAATTGCTGCAAATCCAATCTTTCATGAAAGATTCAAGCATATAGACATAGACTGCCCCCTTGTAAGAGAGATCTTACATGGTCTGATCAAAACTGAGCATGTACCTATAGAAGAGCAACTGGAATATTTACTTACAAAAGGCCTGAGCAAATCACAACATGACTATCTACTAAGGAACCTTAGAGTGAAGAACCTGTTTCAAGCATCGGCTTGAGGGGGAGTGTTGAACAATAAGCGTGTGAAGGCAAAGTTCAAGCTGTAGTTGCAACATTCCAGCTAGGATCCAACTCATCTTAAGTTAGTTAAGATATTAGAGATGTGTATGTAATAGTTGGTTAGTTAGTTTATAACTATAAATACACAGTACATGTAGGTGGTATGAATAATTTTCATTTCCTTTCTTTCTCAGAAATACAGAGCATTTCGGCTTTCTCTCAACTCTAGTCGTCTTCTTCATCGTATCTATAGCTGCAAACTCCATTTCCATGGAAGTTATCAGTACTGTATTATATTGTACGGTATCGTTTGATGAATACAACGTTTGAATAGATTGTATCGTTTGACACACCAGCAATATAAAGAATAAACTTGAAATATTATATTATAAAGAAAACTATGATAATATTATTATATAAAAAGGTAGGGTAAATAATAAAATAAAATTATTTAATAATAATGAAGGGGTGAGATGAGAGAAAAAGACAAGGTAATGACACGACCACACCAAATCGGTCGTTACATAAACTGGCACATTTCGTCGTTACGTAACAACGGATTTAACGATACGATACAATAAAATTTAAGTAACAATCAAAATAACTATCGTATTTAAAGTAACAATACGATACAATATAATGGGTAACAACCATCCAAACAAGCTGAAAAGACGGAAATAACTTTAATTTCAACTTTGTATATTAATCTAGTTTAAAAATTAGGTAATTATAAAACTTGATATTATACATATGATATCTAATTTTTAATGCAATGTATCAAATATTTGCAAAATAAATTATATTTTTTCTAAGTAATTCAGTAATTATTATTATCATTATTATTATTTTTTAAAATTATTCAGGCATTACTTTGTTCAAGAACTAGACGAGCTCTAAATTTACTGTAAACGTTTGTTTCACGGCATCTTCATACGAAAGAAGAGATTGAGGGTGTATTTTTTCAAGTCAAAAGTTCTCAAAAAACCAAAGAATGGCAATGATTAAGTAGGAAAAAAAAGATAAAACTAGAATGGGCTTTTTATAGTGAGTCTTTATAATGATGGTGATTGATGATGATTAATGACACCGATCGATGCCTATGGTATTTAGAAGGAATTTTTATATTGCTATACGCTATAGGAAACTATATTACCTTCTCTATTTAAGTTTATTATAATTATTTTTTATATACCTAATTATTATTTATGTCCATTTTAAGGGAATTAATGGTATTAATTAGTGTTCTACATTAACTCTACCATATATTTTCACTCTCCCCCACGTTTCTCTCTCCACATCTCATTCCCCTTACCCACGCATCACACTGCACGATTTTCTCTGCACTCACCCACAATTTTCTCTTCATAAAAATTACAAATCCTCTATTAACGCCTTTTGCAACTATTCTTAAAAAATCAGATAAAATTCTTACTCTTCTTCAAAGTTCCTACCTCCATTAACGCCTTTTGCAACGGTTGATTTTCAATGAAGAAGAAGATATCTTCAAAGAACAGCTCTAACAAAGATATCTCCATTAAAAAACTTTGCAACTTTGAATTCGAATTTGGATTTTCAAAAAACTTTATTTGTTTGAATTTGGTGTTGTTGCAAAGATTTGGGTATTCTCTCTATGTCTCTCTTTATCTCTCAATCCCTAATTTCAGTAATGTTAAGCAAAGAAAAAGAGAGAAGCAATTCCACCATTGACAACCATTAAAAAGCTTTGAAGTTTTGAATTCGAATTTGGATTTTCAAAAATCATTATTTGTTTGGATTGGGTGTTGTTGCAAACAATTGGGAATATGATTTGGAGTTTATATCTCAATTTTGAGGGTGTTTTGGTGAAGAATAGACTTGATTTTGGCTGAATTTCAGATTGAGACTCGAAGAAGAAGAAAAAGACGTGATATGCACTATATTTACGAAATTGTAGTAAAATTGTAGAAATAATGTAAGAAAATTGTAGATAAGTTATAGATAAATTGTATAATATATAATTAGTTGTATGAAATTTGTTTTTACTATGTATAAATCAGATACAAAATATACAAAAGACATATTGTACAAATTTTGTATTTAAGTTGTATGTTATTGTAGTTGTATTTAACTGGATAGAAATAATGTGTGAAAGTTGTGGATAAGTTGTATAATATATAATGAATTGTATAAAATTTATTTTTACTGTACATAAATCAAATACAAAATATACAGAAGACATATTGTATAAAATTTGTATTTAAGTTGTATGTTATTGTAGTTGTATTTAACTGGATAGAAATAATGTGTGAAAGTTGTGGATAAGTTGTATAATATATAATGAATTGTATAAAATTTATTTTTACTGTACATAAATCAAATACAAAATATACAGAAGACATATTGTATAAAATTTGTATTTAAGTTGTATGATATTGTAATTGTATTTAGCTGTGTAGAAATAATGTGTGAAAGTTGTGGATAAGTTGTATAATATATAATGAATTGTATAAAATTTATTTTTACTGTACATAAATCAAATACAAAATATACAGAAGACATATTGTATAAAATTTGTATTTAAGTTGTATGATATTGTAATTGTATTTAGCTGTGTAGAAATAATGTGTGAAAGTTGTAGATAAATTGTATAATATATAATTAGTTGTATGAAATTTATTTTTACTATGTATAAATCAGATACAAAATATACAAAAGACATAATGTATAAATTTGGTATAAATATTACATTTAAGTTGTATGATGTAGTTGTATTTAACTATATAGAAATAATGTATAAAAATAAACACGTCGTAATAGCTGTTCGGAACTTTGAAAGTGAAGTTAGCTATTCTATTCGTATTTGCTAAGTAAATAGTAATAAAAGATATGATACAACACAAACCAAGAGAGCTAAAGACAACTAAAACTGATTTTATAAATTCAAACCTAACAAAAATCATTTTACTGTATTATTATTGCTTTGGAAAGAATATTGATTCAATTTTAAAGTCTGATCTTTGTCTGAGGTGGTAATACATTTGTCTAAGCAAGTTTGTTCTGGATTGAGTTGTTCCCTTTTAAATAAATTGTTTTGACAACAATTCTTTTATGTGAGTTTATATATCCAATTTACTGTTGAAGAAAGCCGATTGTGGCTTATGTTTGTGCATTACTTATTTTCATATTATTATTATATATAAACCGAAAAGTGAAATAACATGTCAGAAACGCTTTGACCTCTTCTTAAAAGTCAGAGTTTAAAGTTAATCTTAGTCAATTATTTCATGTTTTTTTATATTTATTTTATTGTTTTTCCCTCTCTTTTAATTTGTTTGAGCTTAATTTGTTTCATTGTAATTTTTTGTTGTAGGAATTCTTTGCATAATCGTAGTATTTTACGGGAACACAACAAGATCCACTTAGTACAGATACAGAATGAGAGAAGGTAGTTGAAATATAAACAATCATCCTCGGGCTAAATTTGCACTATAATTATCTGAAACATTAACAATGAACAATTCAAAAAGTAAAAGGGAACCAAAAAGAAATAGAAAAACTCAATCCACTCCACAGACGATTGAATCAGTCCAAAGATCGACTATCTCCCTTAAAAAAAAAATGGTGTAACTAAATCCCTTGATTGAAGGCACAAATAATAGATTTGAGAGCCTTTTAAGGTAAATTATATATTTTTTGTAAATAAAACTTGTTTATGCCGGCTAAACATGAATATTAAAGATAATAAAATTTCAAATAGTACACCTGACTGTTGATAGCCCTCTCGATACCTTTTTGGAGCTTTGTAACTTATTGGAGCTTTGTAACTCAATCAAATAGTGCACCTACCCAATAGTGAAATCCTACAAATAAAGCAAAAACGGTTCCCATAGAAAGTACATAATGGAAATGTGCAACCAAAAAAGTAGCAAAGTTCAGAGGAGCAGCAGGCAAGCAAGAAGTTCATCCATTGAAGTTGAATCAACCGTTTTCGGCTGCTCGTTTCATATCTTGAAGAAAGAGTAGGTTTAAGTAATGTAATAGGGGTCAGGTCAATTTCCGTGATTACAGCAAGAAATGACGTCATAGCTCCTGCAAAAGATAGGAATGAAAAATTCCTTATTTAGAATTCCTATGCCTATGATTAAGACTTCTATTATTAGTATAATTGCACTATAAGTGTCGGTTGAAATAGAAAGAGTAACTTTTTTTCTTTTCCGAAGAATCCCAAAAAGGAAAGCACTTTTCCTCTCATGTTGAAATATTTTTATCTAAGTCCCATCGCCCTTCTTCTGTAGAAAGATTTAAATTGTTTATTGCTCCTATTTATTTTATCGATCTCACGCATCTTGCTTTTATCTTTTTAGTGAGAAAGATGATGCTACAAATTGAATTATATATCATGAGTTGATAATTTCTCGGTTATCTTTTCTCATGCAGGTCAATTGTAGATTCCTCTTATCTCTGGTTAATCATTTTAACAAATTCATTTTGGTGTTTGGACCCTCTTAAGGTTTTAGAACCTGGTGTTTTGTACGTCAATACCACACAAGAGGATGGTGATTTGTGTGATGTCTAATTTTTTTGTTTAAACTGATTATAGAAGGACCTGGTTCTTCTATGTGTTATAACTACTACTGTTGCGGAATAATAAATACAGAAAGTAAATAACACAAATATTTTACGTGGAAAACACCTGGCTCAAAAGGTAAAAAAACTACGACCTACTTTCCAGTAGGATTTTCTCAAACTCTCCACTAAAATCATTGAGCCAAAAACTGCATTTACAAAAACTCTTTTGTAAGCCTAGGATTAACTCTAATCTCGTTGTAGCACACAACCACTAACTGTTGCGACAACTTCAAGTTAACTTTAACTTGAAAACTCTGAGTACCTATTACAATTGCCTCTAGATAAAGCTGAAAGGTACAATATGAAAACACCTACTACAATTGAACTAGATTAAAAGACAGACACTTGAAGCTGATTTTTCTATCTGGTTCATGTAGCTTCAGGTTTGCACACTTGAATCACACACGAACTCCTTGCAAAATTGCCTTGCTATTTTGCTCCCAATTCACGTTTAACTTCTGCGTTTGTGCAACACCTATAAAAGAGAACAACACTGATATTTATAGAGTTAGTAAATAAAGATTAACTAGAGTTCTAATGCTTTACTCTTCCTTGGTGGAAGAGTTCTAGTTGATTTCAACTTCTAACTCCTTCACTATCTTGGATAGTGTTCTCTTTGACTAATGAGTCCTTCTCATTATCAATTATGTAACATTTTCGATCAGGAGATATCAAATACATCAATTTAAGCTTATCTCCTTCACGTGCATCCCACATGCTCGAATATGCCCGTTTCTATGCACATAAGGGATGGACCTGGAGGGATGGACCTGGTTCATGCCTGAGCTCCTTTGTCAGTATTCAAACCTAACCTTTACTTGGGCCAACAAATTCCCCCTTTTTGATGATGACAAACTCTGTACTTTTCATAAGCTTAGGCCTTGTTTCAACTCAGCTCAACACCAACACAATGTTAGAAACATTTTTCCTTTTTATCACTTATCATCAAGGACTGGGTACATTAGGTTATAAACATCACTTGTTCAAAGCTAACTAGTTGATTTAAAGCACAACCTAATTATTTTCTCCCTTTTGGCATCATCGAAAAGTTGCATAAAAATGTGAGATAACCATATTTTAAAGCTTACTCATGGCCATTGGGACTACTTCAAATGTAATCATGGATTAATCATCATATATCAAGCTAAGAATTTTAACCATCAAAGAAATATAAATAAACAATTAGAGCAAAAGATAATAAATTTCATTAATGGTTGATAAGATTTTACCACAAATCATAAAAAGAAATAAAAATATTGGAAACATTAGCAAAAGAAACAAAAAGTCCCAAACTGGGTCACTGGTTAATCTTCACTAGGCTAGGAGACTTAAGGCTGGGAAGGTCCAGGTGCTTGGTCTTTGGCTTGGAGGAGTTTCAACATATCTTGAAGAATGTCATTATTCTTCTCCTTTTCTCTTGCCAGCTCAGTTCTGAGAGCATCTCTCTCAGTCTCCACCTCCGCCAACCTCTTCTTCAGCCTCTCAATCTCAGCATCCTTAGCCCCACTTTCTATCACCAAGGCTCCGACCTTGCCATTCACTGGTACCTTCTTGGATGAACCAGGTTCTTTAGGAGTGGCATTGACTTTATAATCGCAAGCAAGCAGAGTATTAACCCCAAAATGATCCTTGCTTGTACTAATCTCCCACTTCTTTATAGGTACCTTGAAATATGCAAGTACGATTTTGAGAATGAAGCCATAGGGAATGGCATGAGTTTTGGTGACATTTATAACCCTATCAGTAGGTCCGCGAGGGTTTTATGTACAGATGGAACAGGTTCATCTAAATTTTTCCCAAGTTGAACCAACCCCTCAGGAGCTTCGCCAAACCCGCTTCCCCTTGTTTTGCTCACACTCTCTTCTATTTTAGTAAATTCCTCTCCCCAAACAACCATTTCCCCAGTTTCTTTTATTAGACTGACAGGAGTGGGTGAAGAATCAGCCACTCTTGTACCCTTTCCCCTCATAGTACTCCTAGCACCCTTGCTCTCTTTTTCTTTTCCATTTTTATTTTTACCACCAACTTCTCCAGATTCTGTAGTCTCAACACCTGCTATAGATCCTACCAGTACAAATCTATTCTTCAAATTTGCAGCAACTTTAGAAATTGTCTCAGGGCTAACTTTAGAATAAGAAGAAACCTGTTCATTTTCGGAATACCTACCTTCTTCCCCCTTAGTAGTAGACTTAAATGAATCTTCAGATTTCTGGGGTTCTTCTTCCCTACCTGCTTTCAATTGCTTGTTTATTTTCTTGATCTGCTCTTCTTCAGCGACAATCTTACGAGTCATCATATTTACTCTACTTTTATTAGATATTGGTGTAGTTGAAGGAGTGGTAGAAGGTGTGGAAGTGGTTTCCTGTGGTGGTGATGAAAGATTTTCAGAGGTGTTCGACATATCCGGGCTAGGGTATGAAAGATAAGAGAGTTAGATTGTGTTTGGAAGATGAAAGAAGAATGAGAGTTTTTGACGGATTGAGAGAGATGAAGTAAGGAATACACTAAAGCTGATTAATATACAGAGGAATAATTGATGGGGTAACTACAGCTTTTCAAACTCCTAGAAGTCTAATCAAACTTAAATTCAATTTTGAAGAGACATTGGAGTGTATCCCTAGAATCTAGGTACTTCAATTCGGTTGAGACTCTTTTGAACAGAACTGGTTCACTTGTAACGGATAAGTCCAAAAGAAGCTTGGAATTAAGTAGTACTCTGCTCATGATCCAAATATAATTATTTTAAATTATGCAGAGTGTAGAAAACATACTTATTTATCTTGATGAACCAGGTTCTTCATTGAAAATTCTCTTATATAAGTCTAAATTTTCCAAAACAGAGAAAATATCATTAGAGATTAATGAGTCATTTTAGCACATGGCACGAGATTATACTGTTGAAAGTATGAGACTGAACAAGATTTAATCTAATTATATACAAAATTTACAGACTTTTTAACCAATAATTTTTTTTTTCATTTTTTTTCCGTTTAACTTTGAACTGGTCCTTTTAAGTGATCTTAATCATCCCTAATTCTAACATGCTCCTCTCAAAGTGATCTCTACTTAAGGCTTTTGTTTCAGAAGACCCATTTTGTGCAAATTACTGATATGTCCTTGGGTCTTGGTACTAGATGCCAAACTCGACTCCTTTCAAATTGGTTGAGTTCATCTTGCATTGCATTTACCCAGTCTTCATCCTGCAAAGCCTCAACAACATTTCTAGGTTGAATAAGAGATAAGAAAGCATCAAAAGCACAAATATTCTTTAATAAAGATCTTGTTTTGATTCTAGAGGTTGGGTCAGTGATTATATTCTCAATGGGATGAGAACTTTGATACTTGTAAGATTTCACAACCTACTGGTTTCCCCTTGATGTTCTTTCAGTGCTTTGTTGTTGTGGAACAAGTTTATGGACAAGTTCCATTGAGGTTTGATATTCAGTTCCTCCTTGTTCAGTTCCCCCTGTCAGGTTGCCCTGAATAGAAGAACATGTTCCATCACCTATTCCTTCTTCTGGTGCAGCTTCAGACTGGGCTATGATTTCATTTAAATTTCTTACCAGCCCAATTACTTCATCTTCATGTTCTTGTCTCTCAGAAAGAATGTTAGTTTCATCAAAAACTACATGTACACTTTCTTTTACACACATAGTTCTTTTGTTATAGATCCTGTAAGTTTTACTACGTGAAGAATATCCCAAGAATACTCCCTCATCACTTCTGGGATCATACTTACCTTGGGAGACTTTTCCATTATTGTGCACAAAGCAATTGCATTCAAATGCCCTGAGATGGCTTTAGGAATCAGCTGTCCGAATGGGATCCTAAAAGAAAGTACCTCACCCCTCCTGAAAACAAAATTTGTACCCATTGTGGTAAGACTGGTCACTATAAAAGTGAATGTAATGCAAAAGAACAAGCCAGTCAAAAGAACAAAAGTTTTGTTCAAGGGAAGAATTGGTTACCAAATTGGGTTAAAAAAAAATTAATTCATCCTTTTGCTTATAGAAAGGGACCCAAACTAGTTTGGGTTCCTAAGACTAACCCCTGATTTTCTTTTGTAGGTTCAAGTGAAATGTAGTAGCCAAATATGGTACATGTGGCTGCTCAAAACATATAACTGGCAACAAGGACTAGTTCCTTTCACTTGAGGACCTCAAATGAGGAAATGTCTCCTTTGAAAGTGGAAAGAAAGGTGAAATCATTGGGGTTGGTAAGGTAGGTAAGGATGAAACTCGTTCCATTGAGAATTTCTACTTGATAGATATCCTGAAATATAGCCTAATCAGTGTGTCACAACTATGTAACAGAGGTAACTTGGTAGCATTCACCTCTACAAAATGTGTTGTAATAAATCTTACCACTGACAAAATTGTTTTGCAGGGAAAAAGAGTGAACAATATATACATTATAGATCTGTCCACACTTTCAGAAAATGAACTAACCTGCTTGAGTGTGCTGGACAGTGATCTCCTCCTTTGGCATAAGAGGCTTTGACATGGAAGTCTAAGTCAACTCAACAAATTAGTCTCCAAGGACTTAGTGATAAGACTGCCTAACATTAAGTTCAAGGAATACAAAGTTTGTGAGGCTTGTTCAAGGGGGAAGTAGGTAAGATCCTCTTTTAAAAGCAAGAAAGTGGTAAGTACCACAAAATGATGGAACTGGTCCATATGGATCTTTGTGGTCCAATGAGAACATTAAGCAGAGGTGATAAGAGATATGTGATGGTGCTTGTTGATGATTACTCTAGATTTACATGGACACTGTTTCTAACATCTAAATATGAAGCATTTTACATGTTCACTTCTTTTGTTAGAAAAATTCAGAAACAATTAGGAAGTCAAGTTGCATCAATTAGGTCTGATCATGGAACTGAATTTGAAAATGCTAAGTTTGATGAATTCTGTGATGTGCATGGCATAGATCATAATTTTTTTGCACCTAGAACTCCGCAACAAAATGATGTAGTTGAAAGAAAGAATAGGACATTGGAAGAAATGGCTAGGACTATACTTCTTTCTAGTAAACAGCCTCATAGTTTCTGGGCAGAAGCTGTGAACACTGTATGTTACATCATAAATAGGTGCATGACCAGACCTCTTGTTGATAAGACTCCCTATAAGTTACTTAAAGGGAGAGAGACTAATTTGTTGAGTTGACTTAGACTTGCATATCCAAGCCTCTTATTCCAAAAGAGGAGATCACTGTCCAACACACTCAAGCAGGTTAGTTCATTTTCTAAAAGTGTGGACAGATCTATAATGTATTCACTCTTTTTCCCTGCAAAACAATCTTGTCAGTGGTAAGATTTATTATAAAATATTTTGTAGAGGTGAATTCTACCAAGTTACCTCTGTCACATAGTTGTGACACACTGGTTAGGCTATATTTCAAGCCATCTATCAAGTAGACATTCTCAATGGAATGAGTTTCATCCTTACCTACCTTACCAACCCCAATGATTTCACCTTTCTTTCCATTTCCAAAGGAGACATTTCCTCCTTTGAGGTCCTCAAGTGAAAGGAATTGGTCCTTGTTTCTAGTCATATGTTTTGAGCAGCCACTATCCATGTACCATATTTGGCTACTACATTTCAATTGAGCAATATTTGACTTTTTTTTTGCTACAAATAGCTGATCGACTAATATTAGTAACATTTGGCTAATATTGGTAATATTTTATGAATTGGCTAATTTTTTTAATGAGCTACTTATAAATGGACATAACCGGTAGTTTCCAATACTTTATTATTTAAACCCCCACTTCTCACACTTTGTATCGATCTGAATAAACTTTTGAATCTCTCTACTGATATACAGAATTATTATTAAGCAAGAATAGATCTTCCGGGAGAAGCAGAATTAATAAGAATTTTATTTAATTTCTTTATATCTAATCTCAATATTTGTCCTTTTTTTAAATGTTATTATTCAATTCCATTATTTATATTTGACAAAGTGAATCAAGTAAGTTGTTTCTGGCCATGAAATACAAATTTAATTGATTTGGCCAATTAATTTAGTTTTAGGTTAAACTTTCTGGTAAAAATTGCACAGGGCGCTCTATTTGGTCGCCCCCATTTAACCTATACCCATATTTTAATTTTTTTTTAACCTATATCCTAATTTTGACAACTTCAGGCGCCTCCTTCTTCCTGTTACTGTGCAAAACTTCAGCTTATTTAGTGCTAAAGTTTTTACAAATGAACTAAATAAGATGCTGAAGTTTTTTGAAAAAGCTTTATGATAAAACTAATAAATTCAGGACAAAACTTCAGCTTCTTTAGTGCCGAACTTTTTAAAAATGAACTAAATAACTTCAGCATCTACTGAAGTTTTTGAAAAAGCTTTTATGATAAACTAATGAATCCAGGACAAAACTTCAGCTTATTTAGTGCTGGAGTTTTTATATATGAACTAAATAACTTTAGCATCTTCTGCTGAAGTTTTTTGAAAAAGCTTTATGATAAAACTAATGAATCCAGGACAAAACTTCAGCTTCTATAGTGCTGAAGTTTTTACAAATGAACTAAATAACTTCAGCATCTGCTGAAGTTTTTGAAAATTTTTTATGACAAAACTAATGAATCCAGGACAAAACTTCAGCTTATTTAGTGCTGAAGTTTTTACAAATGAACTAAATAACTTTAGCATCTTCTGCTGAAATTTTTGAAAAAGCTTTAGGACAAAACTATTGAATCCAAGATAAAATTTCAGCTAAAACATGCTGAAGTTCAACAAATAGAGAACAAACTTCAACTAGTAGAATGCTTAAGTTCAGCCGTCTACTAGAATGCTGAAGTTTGCGTGATTGCCTTTGCCACTTCAGGCCCGTATACCTGAAGTTTAGACGAAAAATGGGTACGCTTGTAATTTTTTTTGCAAAACGGGTATATTATTAGTTTTGTCTCTATTCCTTTAAATTCCTTTTAATTTTTACTTGAAGGAACATCATGTCTGGAGTTGACTCCGCCAACCAACAGGAAACTCAAGCTTTCGAAGCTGGAGAGATACAAATAACTCCACCAAATAACTATAGTCATGAAATCTCACGTCATTCCTGAAAAATTTCATCGGAGATGACAAACATCTCATGATAGAAGAAGAGTTGAAAATTTCCATGACTTTAATGAGTAGTGTAACTGCCGGGACACCAACTCCATAACCGAGGAAAAATATAGTCATGGAAACCCCCAACTTGGTTCCAAGGAATGTGAAGAATGGGGGATTGCCAAATAATTCGAAGCAGGAGGGTTCAGGTACATCTAAAAATTACAATGTGCAAAATTAAATTCTAACCTTGCAAAAAAAAAAAAAAAAGAACCAACGAGCAGAATGAATAAATCGAGCAAATTCCAGGAGTTTCAGTCATGATCAAAGGTGTCGATATGGACAATTATTCTAAGCAACCATGGAAGTCAAGTGCTGCCCCGTTGCCGATTCCTAATAAAAACTCAAGATGCCTGATATTCTCAAATATAACGGGACGTAAGATCCACAGGATCATGTAATATCATTCTCCGCGGGAGTCAGAGGAAACGACCTAACTAAGCAGGAAATTAAATTGGTGCTAGTGAAAAGATTGGGGAAACCTTAACTAAGGAAGCGCTAACGTGGTATTCACTTCTTTTCAAAGTAGGAAACTGATTTATTTGTTGAACTTGCAGATGCTTTTATTAATTTATAAGGCCCATCCGGAGCACAAAAGATAGTAAAATGAATGAGGAAATCTTCAAAATCCAACAAGGAAGTATAGATCTGCTCTGGGAATTCATATATTGGTGAAATGATGCTTTTACCTCGTCTACCGAATAGTTGGGCAGATGTGGCTTTTACAAATATTCTAACCAAAAGAAGCTCAGAGGCCACAAAAAAGATTAAAGGAGAGCCTTCGAGAATTCATCCAAACAACATAGAATGATGTTTCCAAACGATACAACACTAAGCTTCTGATAGAAGAAGATATCGTAATTCAACCAAAATCAGGGAGTAGATTTAGCGACCGACTGGAACAAACTTCAAGGAAACTTGAACCTAACCGAAGGAATTCAAGAAATTGCTATATACCATTCCTCGATCCATCACGAAGAGATCGACAACCAAAACCAAGTCAGAGTAAGCAGGGTTTCATGCAGAAGAGCACCACATTATCACAAAGGACAAGGAACAATCAAATATGTCAAAGCTCAGTGTGAGCATCGATCTCCGAACTGGTAGTTGTGCTGAAAGACATGGGAGATAAAGTGAGATTGCCTAAATATATGAGCTCAGACCCTAGCAAGGGAAGTCAAGAATTTATGTGCGGATTCCGTAATGACCATGAGCACCAAACGATAGACTACCGAATTCTGCAAAGTGAAACAAGATATCTCCTAAAAGGGATATGTCACAGAGCTATTAAGTGAGAAAGGAAGACATTTTTATATGAAGAATCAAAAGAATGAGGAACTACCAAGATCTCCTTCACCGAAACAAACGGTCAACATCATATCCGATAGGTTAGAAATTAACAGAGTAACATTCACGACAACAAAAAAGTTTGCTAAAGACTCAATGACACATGAAAGGAGAAGCCGGAAAACACTAAAAGGAGAAAAAATTATATTCAATGATGACGACGCAAACCGATTAACACTACCACACAATGATACATTGGTAATTACCTTACGTGTTTTGGATATTGATGTTAAAAATATTTAATTGATCAGGGTAGTTCAACAAATATTATCGAATTATGGGTAGTCAAAGAAATGCAGTTAATAGACCAGATTATCTCAAAAGCTTGAACTCTTCTCGAATTGGACAACTCCAACGTGGTCACACGAGATAAGATTATACTAACAACTTTTATCGACGAGGTGGTAAAAGATACCCCTATATTTGGTGGTAGTGTCAATAATGACCTACAACATTATTTTGGGAACACCATTGGTCACGACATGAATGCAGTACCATTTACATTATATTATGTCATCAAATTTCCATCAAAAAGTGGGATAAGTCAAACTAAAGGGGACCAAAGAGCTGCTTAAAAACTAAACTCGGTGGCCATCTCAAATGGGCTCACCAAAAACAAAAATGTCAAATAGCAACTCAAGCATACAAGATCCCATCGAGAAGAGAATAACAAAGGCACTAGACACAAATGTCAACTGCGGAGGTGTTAGAAGCTGCCGTACTATTTGTTAACCTCCCGGAAATGAAAATTTATATTGGTTCGGGCCTCAACCCTAAACACAATCGTAAGTTAAAAGAATTTGTACGAGCTAATGCTGATTGCTTTGCTTCGTCATATATTGATATATCCACCAGAACTAATAACACACAGGCTTAATGTAAACTCGTCATGTACTCCGTTCAAGCACAAAAAAAGGAAACCGGGACCCTTCTGAAACAAGATCATAGAGGAAGGAGTTAGCAATCTTTTGAATATCGGATCAGTTTGAGAGGTAAAGTACCCAAACTGGTCAGAAAATGTCGTAGTAATTCCAAAAAAGAACAATAAATGAAGAGTATATGTAAATTATACCGATTTAAATGAGGCATTACCCAAAGACTCATTTTCTTTACCACATATTAATTAATTAATAGATTCAATTGCAGGACATTGGCTTTGACCTTTATAAATGCTTCTTCGGGTACAATCAAATTAAAAAGGGCTAGGAGGATCATGAATTTTCTTAAATTACAGATATGAGGACTTTTTGCTATAAGGTGATATGGCTTTCAGACTCAAGAATGCCGAAGTCACATATCAGCGTCTCGTCACTAAAATGTTCATCGCTGCAAAAAGCTTTTTGCATAATTTCAATGTCATCCCATCTCCGTAGTCACTACCTTTCCATTATGGAACATTATGAATAAGCAAGAACTCTTGGGCCGACTTGATAAATGGGCAGTTAAACTCAAATGAGCATGATAATATTTATCAGCCTCGTATTGCTATTAAATCACGAAGTCTAGTGGATTTCGTAGCTGATTTTAGTTCAGGTATACTTCTCGAGGCTGAGAAAGAGGCACATGTTATCACGAACCAAGCCCATGGCACGTATTCTCCACTTAAGGCCTCGGCACACACATATTTATATTTTTGGGCTCCGCCACATCGAGCAAAAAAAAAACGTACGTACTATATGAACTTATGTCAGGCCTTATAAAGCTCATCACTTTCCTCTCCCATATTGATGTAGGATTCACCTAATTTGACAAGTGCACCCTTTCTTTAGAAGCTTCCTAGCCTATTAGTCTGCCAGTCCTACTTGACTTGCCTTCATCGGCTCGCCCTCCATCATGGGCATCACATTCACCCTCCCTTGGGACTCAGTGTCCTCGCTGAGGTTTTCTCCACTACCTTCTCAAAGATGTAAGATTCGCCTATACTCAGTTGACTATCCCAATGACTGGTAGTAAAAGTCATGAGCCATTATGGTTTAGATTTACATGATAGTGAAATGAATAAATACAACATCATCTGTTCGAAAGCTACATAAACAGGAATAAAATCCTAAGATACCATGAATAAGAAGGTATCATGAATCTTGTACGCGGTACGTCTCCAATGTACGGTTTCGTATTCCACAGCTACGTATCTCCAAGATCTGCATGCAAGATGCAGAAGTGTAGTATGAGTACAACCCACCCCATGTACTCAGTAAGTATATTGACTAACATCGATGAAGTAGTGATGAGGTTTTTAGGTTACAAGATATTCACTATATAACTTATTCAGTTAAATTTGCAGTAGAAACAACATTTGAAATAACAAAGTAGATTACGAGAGAAAATTTGAGAAGTAGTAAATGATTAACTAAAAGAATTGCGGGCAGTTTCCTCAATATCACAAATCATTTTCTAACAGCTCAAGATATGAGGTTGAAGCGATAACCACGAAAGAAACATCGTAAATTCACGAGCTTTCATAATAAGAGGAAAGTGTTCAAGATATCAAATCAAGTGGCACGACAACACCTTTCGTGCATTTATCTCATCCTCACCTGTAACGACCCGACCAGTCATTTTTGAGAATTTAAGCTCCGTTCGATGGCATAAGGTCTTGAACAGCTCCACATTATGTATATCGACCTGCGTGCATGGTTGGATTCAGTTACCGGATGATCCGGAGTCGAATTGGAAGGGAAATTTCAATTTTTGCCTAAGTGATGGAAGTTGACCGGAGGTTTGACTTTTGAGTAAACGGCCTCGGAATGAGTTTTGGGTGATGCCAACAGCTTCGTATGATTATTTTGGATTTAGGCGCGCGTCCGGAATTGGTTTTGGAGGTCCGTAGAGTAATTTGAGGTAATTTGGCGAAAGTTAGAAGTTCAGCCATTTTGGCCGATAGGTGAAATTTTGATATCGGTCTCGGAATGGAATTCCAGGAATGGTTGTAGGTCCGTTGTGTTATTTGTGACTCGTCTGCAAAATTTGGAGCCATTCCGGGTTGAATTGATAGGTTTCGACACGAGTTTTGATATTTGAAGATTTGAAATTTATAAGTTTGATCTTTGGTTTGATTCGTCGTTTTGGTGTTGCTTTATGTGATTTGAAACCTCGAGCGAGTCCGTGTTAGGTTACGTGACTTGTTCGTGTGATTAGACGGGGCCTCGGGTGTGTTTCAGATGGGCTTCGGGTCAATTTCCTTCTAATTTTAACTGTTGTTCTGTCTGCTGTCTTTCCTTATATGCGATCACATAGGCTTAGCCGTGATCGTATAGTGTCAATTATGCATGCTGTTTTTCCTTCTATGCGATCGCATAGGCATAGCCGCGATCGCATAGTGTCCTATCGAACCGCCCAAGTTTTTCTTCTACGCGTTCGCATCCTCAGTACGCGTTCACATTGTTCTTTCATTTGGGCATCAAATTATTCCTTCAATGCGATCGCATCCCTTGCTTCGCGATCGCATGGTGTAGCTTTGGGCAGTAGATAATTTCTTCTATGCGATCGCATGAAGTATCTCGCGAACGCATAGTGCAAATTGGACATTAGCCATAATTTCCTTCTATGCGATCACATTAGTACCTTCGCGATCGCATAACACCTTTTTGGCCAACAACATTTCTTCTTCTATGCGATCGCATCCTTTCGTCCGTGATCGCAATGCTCAAATATCTGGGCAGACAGAATATAATCCAAAATCGAGGGTTTCGCCATTTTTATCATATTTTGACTTCTAGAGCTCGGTTCTTGGCGATTCTTTGAGGGGTTTTCACACAATTCGAATGGGTAAGTGTTCTTCAACTAGAATTAAACATATTCCATAAATTAATTCTTGTTTTAATCATATAATTTGTGTATTGAGTTGGGAAAATTGTGAGTTTTGAAAGTAAATTTCCTAAATTGAAAAATCATGATTTGAGGGACCAAATGATATCAGAATTAGATAAATTGTGTATAGTTGAACTCGTATTGGAATGGGTATTCGGATTTTGTAAAATTTGACGGGTTCCGAGTTGCGGGTCCGGGGGTCGACTTTTTGGCTGATTTTTATATTTTTGTAAAGATTGAAACTTTATTATTCGGAATAGTTCCTTATACATTTTATGTATATTTTGAAGTTGTTTTAGTTGATTTTGAGCCGTCCGGAGGTCTTTTCGCCCGAGAAGTCCATTTTAGAGTACCAGGTTATCGTTTTTGAAGTAAGTATCGTGCCTAACCTTGTGTGGGGGAAACTACCCCTTAGGATTTGATTCTTCTATGTTGATTGTAGCCCGTGTACGCGAGGTGACGAGTGCGTACTCGGACCTATTTGTAGAAGGTTGGCTCTTTTAGGATTCTTAGGTCCTTATACTTCTTGTGTATGAAGTTGTAATTACTATGACTACGTTCTTGATTGCTAATTTCATCCTTTCTTGCTTAAATTAGAATTACTTGCTTTTAGATTCCTTTGCTGTTTAATTGATCTTAATTGACTTAGCTGAAGATTTTACCTCTGCTATCATTATGCTATATCTTTCTTCATAAACTCCCTACTTAGCTAAAAATTGTATTATCTCGCCTTCTAATTGTTTAGTAGTATTGGAGTATTTATATGTTGGTGTCAAGCATGCCCGTGGGTCGTATATTGTGATTGATATGATATTTCATTAAGCACTACTTAGGCTTAACTTGATGATTATACATGTTGATGGTATTTTCTTGGCATTTCCTATTGTGGAGCATTGATTCAAGTTGGGATTTATTCCGTGAAGCTAGTTAATTAAGTAAGATTGGTTATAGCTGTTTTCCTTTGCCGGGATGATATTGTTTTTATTATTGACCCCCTTGCCGGGACAGTATGGTTTCTATTATGTTCATGCTGTTGATGGTATTATTTTCATTGTTGACTCCCTTGCCGGGATAGTATGATTTCTGTTATTGTTTATGCTGTTGTTTCCCTTATCGGAATGCTATAATTTTTTTTGTTTGGGTAAGAAAGAGTGTAAAGCACGAAGGGTGATGTCGTTCCATTTAATTTACATTATCATGTGAGGAAAGAGTGTAAAGCACGAAGGGTGATGCCGTGCCATTATTTATATTTATTTATTTGTGTGAGGAAAGAGTGTAAAGCACGAAGGGTGATGCCGTGCCATTGTTTATATTCATTTGTTCGTGTGAGGAAAGAGTGTAAAGCACGAAGGGTGATGCCGTGCCATTGTTTATATTCATTTGTTCGTGTGAGGAAAGAGTGTAAAGCATGAAGGTGATGCCGTGCCATTATTTATATTCATTTATTTGTGTGAGGAAAGAGTGTAAAGCACGAAGGTTGATGCCGTGCCATATTATTGAAATAGGGTGATGTTGTGCCATATTATTGGGAGTAAAAGCACGAAGGGTGATGCCGTGCGTGATACTGTGAGTGAGTGCTAATGCACGAAGGGTGATGCCGTGCCATATTATTGTGAGTTCATGGAACGAAGGGTGTTTCCGTGTAGGTGAGGACGAGGGACGTGCATTATGATATGATATCTTTTTCCCCGTGTATACATTGTGCCTTTACTTTGAGCTGTTATTGTTGTACTTACATATTTGGTGTGACTTATTGTTATTTTCCTTTACTTGACTTTTATCTCAATTGTTGTTGCACTGTCCATGTCTTTTACTTGGTTAATTTGCTTAATTTACGTGCCGTATCTATCGATTTCTATGGGGAGGACGAGAGTAAAAGCACGAAGGGTGATGTCGTGCACTTGTTCTATTGGAAGTTAAGTTCGAAATACATTTATTGGGAAAATATATTTTAAAAACGCGTATCTTGAAGAAATTACATTTAAAGATTTTCCTTCTGTAAAGTGTATATACGTTTTCAGAGAAAGTCCCTTTCAAAAGAAGTTTTCTATAAAAAAAGGATTATACTTTAAAGTTTTCAATATAAATTTGTGGGTGAAGGGATTACCTTCGAACGATTTATTAAAATGTTGGAGTTGTTGGCTAAGGTCTGAGGTGGAGATTATCGCAGTGCTGATTTACTACTTGTTCTTACTGTATTGTGGGTTTCTTTTTTGGCTGTGTTCCCGTCCATCCTTCTGTGTAATATTATGACATTCCGTCGATTTATTGCTGTTATTCCTCCCGCATTGCATTGTTATGTAGTTAATAATTATATTGTGTAATCTTTATGCAGATGTCATATTCCGTCATTTTCTATATTTATGCCTGTTTGTTTTATTAGACCAGGGGGTGTCTTGACTAGTCCTCGTCACTACTTCACCGAGCTTAGTCTTGATACTTATTGGGTACCACTGTGGTGTGCTCATACTACTCTTCTGCATATTTTTGTGCAGATTCTAGGTTTTCGCATCGCCGACCGAGTGATTCTTAGCAGCGCGGTTGCTGTAGTGGAGACTCAAGGTAAAACCGCTTCATCGTTCGCGGTTTCGGAGTCACCTTCTTATATTTTGTCCATACACTGTTGTATTTATTCCGAACAGTGGTAATTAGAGATTTTAGTGTAAATTCCTTAAAGCTTATGACTTGTACTCGCCGAATTTTAGGAAGATGTTCAAAGCATAGATAGTTATTTCAAAAAGCATTTAAATGTTTGATATTATGATTTATGTTTATTTAATATTAGTCTTACCTAGTCCTTAAGACTAGGTGCCATCACGATACCCAACGGAGGGAAAAATTGGGTCGTGACAAGTTGGTATCAGAGCTCTAGGTTCATAGGTGCTACGAGTCATAAGCGAGTTTGGTAGAGTCTTGCGGATTGGTATGGAGACGTCTGTACTTATCTTCGAGAGGCTACAAAACTATTAGGACAATTTCACTTCCTTTATACCTATCGTGCGAGTTCATTGATCTTGAAGTTTTAAATTACCGTTCCATTCTCTCGCTGATGGTGAGGACACGAGATGCGGTTTCTAATAATATTACCCCCGGAGCAAAGGTCGTTAGGGGCAGAGGCAAAGGCATAGGTCGATAAGAAGCATGTGCCGCAGTTGGAACATCTACCAGAGCAGCCGTAAAGGAACCGCTAGTAGTCCTAGTCGAAGGATCGGATTGATTGCAGGTGTACCAGCTACTTCACAAATTAGGGGAGGAGTTCGGACTCCCGCCATCTACACTCCAGAGCAGCGAGATCATGATTGGTCAGGTTCCAGGTGTCATGGAAGCACATCATGTGGTTTCAGTTTAGCCCGTGGTTAGGGCAACAACATTGGAGGAAGAACACCTTGGACTTGGGAGGTACCGGAAGTTCACCCTCCTATATTTCAGTGGACTGGCGACAGGTGATGCCAAGGGTTTCTTGGAGGAGCGTCACTACATTCTTCAGACTACAGGTATTGTGGAGGCGAGCGGGGTTGTTTTTGTCACGTCTCAGCTCGGAGGAGCGGTTTGTCAGCGGTGGCGGGCATATGAGTTGCGGTAGCCCGACCGAGTTAGCTTCACTTGCATGGTTTAGGTTTCAGAGATGTTTTGAGGGAGTTTGTACCCCAATCCCTCCGAGATGCATGGCACGCGGAGTTTGAGCAGTTGCGCCAGGGCATTATGTCAGTATTGGAGCACTATGTCGGATTCGGTGAGTTGGCCAGATATGCACCTCACTTGGTTGTTTCAGTTGGGAAGCGAGTTCGTAGATTAATTAAGGGACTCAGACATGATATTCGGTTCAGCAGGACTTGAGAGTTAGAGTCAGATGCCTTGTTCAGCAGGTAGTAAGGGTCGCTCACTGGTTAGAGAGCATGTGGGACCGGGAGCGAGAGGACATGCGAGTTCAGGAGAGAGAGTACAGGGAGGTCTCGTAGGCCGGAGAGATCTATTGGTCCTTATTATGAGGGCAGGGTACGGCACGGTAGAGGTTTTGTGGGTCATCTGGTTAAGTTGCATTACCAGTTTCGCATGGGGTTTCAGGTACTCATTGGTCTCAGAATACTCACATTGCACATTTTCCAGAGCCACGTCGGCGTAGTGGTTGTTTGAGTATGGAGATACCAGTCACAGGGTGAGAGGTTATTCCAGGATCCAGGCAGTTGTGTCACAACAAGGGTATTCAGGTGAGTAGAGGGCCCAAAGAGGGGGAGGCCCGGCCCATTGATGTGTTTCATATAGTAGGCTGAAGTCCGTGGTGCTAAGATATTATCATACAGGTATATTTTTATGTGTTACAGAGGGGCACCATTTGTATTTCATTATAGTTCTGCTGGTCGGGACGAGTTTCCTTTATTTGTTGACTTATTGATAAGTGAGTTTCATGTTTTGCACTCTATTTTCTTCATGCTTGCTCCCGTTGGGAGATTCTGTGAGTGGTAACCCGTGTCTATCGTTGTTTATTCATCAATTATAGGGGTGAGACTAGAAGTGAGTTCGTGTTAATCATCATGGTGAGCTTTATGTGATTTTTCCCAAGTATTTTGTTTACGATCTGTGATTCGATATTCCATTGAGATGTGAGTTAAGTCAGCATTAGGATTTTGTTAGCCGAGATGAGTTAGCAAGAGATTTCAATTGGTATTACATATATTCGGTATGTGATATAGAGCTGAGGGCGAAGTCCTCGTGATATTTATGATTCGATATGTTTGGACCGGGCTGAGTACCGCGGTGGAAATTTTATCAGGATGGGATCCTTGTGATTTGTTCATATGCTTTGCTTCTTACTTGTTATATTGCTTTTGTAAGTCAGTATTGATAGAGAGTTGTGCCTATGGTCTTGTTTGATAGTTCCTTTATATGTTTCTATTTTCATATTCAGTCATTTCATTATGTTCTTCTTTAGTTTAGCTTGCGGGATGTGTGCCCGGTGGTGTTAGCTGTGACTCGGTTATTCGGGTGTCTAATAATGAGGTCTTCATGTTTATTGCATCATTATCGTTATTATGGTACTTGAAAAAAGAGTTCTTTCAGATGTGAGGCTAATTGCTAATGCTGAGTTGATTTCGGGCAGCTATTGTGATCAAAAGTGTCATTGTGAGCCCATGTGTGATGTGCTATATTGTGTGGTCGTACCTTATGGGTATAGTCATGAGTTAATGCAGCTGGTTGAGGTTAATTCCGGATATGGATTTAGAATCGGGTCTTTTGAAAATGAGTAGAAGGTGAGAATTTGGGGTATGAGGCTTATCGGTGATGATAGGAAGGCTAAATTGAATTTGTGATGGAGTCATCAGGCTTATGTAGGTTGGGGTGACGTGGGATCACCCACGGGTGTGTTTTGGAAGTGTGCATTTTTAGTGATTGGATGAGTTCGAGGTGAATCTTGGCACGTTCAAGGACGAACGTTTGTTTTAAGAGGGGGAGAATGTAACAACCCGACCGGTCATTTTGAGAATTTAAGCTCCGTTTGGTGGCGTAAGGTCTTGAACAGCTTCACATAATGTATATCGACCTGCGTGCATGGTTGGATTCAGTTACCGGATGATCCGGAGCCGAATTGGAAGAGAAATTTCAATTTTTGAAGCTTAAGTGATGAAAGTTGACCGGAGGTTTGAATTTTGAGTAAACGACCTCGGAATGAGTTTTGGGTGGTGCCAACATGTTTTTATGATGATTTTGGACTTAGGCACGCGTCCGGAATTGGTTTTAGAGGTCCGTAGAGTAATTTGAGGTAATTTGGCGAAAGTTAGAATTTCGGCGATTTCGGCCGATAGGTGAAATTTTGATATCGGGCTCGGAATAGAATTCCGGGAATGGCTGTAGGTCCGTTGTGTTTTTTGTGACTCGTCTGCAAAATTTGGCGTCATTCCGGGTTGAATTGGTAGGTTTTGACACGAGTTTTGATATTTGAAGATTTGAAAATTTATAAGTTTGATCTTTGGTTTGATTCGTCGTTTTGGTGTTGTTTTATGTGATTTGAAACCTCGAGCGAGTCCGTGTTAGGTTACATGACTTGTTCGTGTGATTAGGCGAGGCCCCGAGGGCCTCGGGTGTGTTTCAGATGGGCTTCGGGTCAATTTCCTTCTAATTTTAACTGTTGTTCTGTCTGTTGTCTTTCCTTATATGCGATCGCATAGGCTTAGCGGGGATCGTATACTGTCAATTCTGCATGCTGTTTTTCCTTCTATGCTTTCGCATAGGCATAGCCGTGATGGCATAGTGTCCTATCGAACCGCCCAAGTTTTTCTTCTACGCGTTCGCATTCCTCAGTATGCGTTCGCATTGTTCTTTCATTTGGGCATCAAATTATTCCTTCAATGCGATTGCATCCCTTGCTTCGCAATCACATGATGTAGCTTTGGGCAGTAGATAATTCCTTCTATGCGATCGGACGAAGTGTCTCGCGAACGCATAGTGCAAATTGGACATTAGCCATATTTTCCTTCTATGCGATCGCATTAGTACCTTCGCGATTGCATAGCACCTATTTGGCCAGCAACATTTTTTCTTCTATGCGATCGCATCCTTTCGTCCGCGATCGCAATGCTCAAATATCTAGGCAGATAGAATATAATCCAAAATCGGGTTTCACCAAATTTATCATATTTTGACTTCTAGAGCTCGGTTCTTGGTGATTCTTTGAGGGTTTTTCACACAATTCGAATGGGTAAGTGTTCTTCAACTAGAATTAAACATATTCCATGAATTAGTTCTTGTTTTTATCATATAATTTGTGTTTTGAGTTGGGAAAATTGTGAGTTTTGAAAGAAAATTCCTAAATTGAAAAATCATGATTTGAGGGACCAAATGATATCAGAATTAGATAAATTTTGTATGGTTGAACTCGTATTGGAATGTTATTCGAATTTTGTAAAATTTGACGAATTCCGAGTTGCGGGTCCGGGGGTCGACTTTTTGGCCGATTTTTATATTTTTGTAAAGATTGAAACCTTATTATTCGGAATAGTTCCTTATACGTTTTATGTGTGCTTTGAAGTTGTTTTAGTTGTTTTTGAGCCGTCCAGAGGTCTTTTCGCCAGAGAAGTCCATTTTAGAGTACCAGGTTGTCGTCTTTGAGGTAAGTATCTTGCCTAACCTTGTGTAGGGGGAAACTACCCCTTAGGATTTGAGTCTTCTATGTTGATTGTAGCCCGTGTACGCGAGGTGACGAGTGCGTACTCGGACCTATTTGTAGAAGGTTGGCCCTTTTAGGATTCTTAGGTCCTTATACTTCTTGTGTATGAAGTTATAATTACTATGACTGCGTTCTTGATTGCTAATTTCATCCGTTCCTACTTAAATTAGGATTACTTGCTTTTAGATTCCTTTCTTGTTTATTTGATCTTAATTGACTTAGCTGAAGATTTTACCTCTTCTATCATTATGCTATATCTTTTTTCATAAACTGCCTACTTAGCTAAAAATTTTATTATCTCGCCTTCTAATTGTTTAGTAGTATTGGAGTATTTATATGTTGGTGTCAAACATGCCCGTAGGTCGTATATTGTGATTGATATGATATTTCATTAAGCACTACTTAGGCTTAACTTGATGATTATACATGTTGATGGTATTTTCTTGGCATTTCCTACTACGGAGCATTGATTCAAGTTGGGATTTATTCCGTGAAGCTAGTTAATTAAGTAATATTGGTTATAGCTGTTTTTCCTTGCCGGGATGATATTGTTTTCATTATTGACTCCCTTGCCGGGACAGTATGGTTTCTATTATTTTTCATGCTGTTGATGATATTATTTTCATTGTTGACTCCCTTGCCGGGATAATATGGTTTCTATTGTTGTTTAGGCTGTTGATTCCCTTGTCGGAATGCTATAATTTCATTTGTTTGGGTGAGAAAGAGTGTAAAGTACGAAAGATGATGTCGTGCCATTTCATTTACATTATCATGTGAGGAAAGAGTGTAAAACACGAAGGGTGATGCCGTTCCATTGTTTATATTTATTTGTTTGTGTGAGGAAAGAGTGTGAAGCACGAAGGGTGATACCGTGCCATTGTTTATATTCATTTGTTCGTGTGAGGAAAGAGTGTAAAGCACGAAGGGTGATGCCGTGCAATTGTTTATATTTATTTGTTTGTGTAAGGAAAGAGTGTAAAGCACGAAGGTTGATGCCGTGCCATATTATTGCAATTAAAAGCACGAAGGGTGATGTCGTGCCATATTATTGAGAGTAAAAGCACGAAGGGTGATGTCGTGCCATAATATTGAGAGTAAAAGCACGAAGGGTGATGCCGTGAGTAATACTATGAGTGAGTGCTATGAAGGGTGATGTTATGCCATATTATTGTGAGTTCATGGCACGAAGGGTGTTTCCGTGCATGTGAGGACGAGGGACATGCATTATGATGTGATATCTGTTTCCCCGTGTATACATTGTGCCTTTACTTTGAGCTGTTATTGTTGTACTTACATATTTGGTGTTACTTATTGTTATTGTCCTGTACTTGTCTTTTATCTCAATTGTTGTTGCACTGTCCATGTCTTTTACTTGCTTAATTTGCTTAATTACGTGCCGTATCTATCGATTTCTATGGGGAGGAAGAGAGTAAAATCACGAAGGGTGATGCCGTGCACTTGTTCTATTGGAAGTTAAGTTCGAAATACATTTATTGGGAAAGTATATTTTAAAAACGCGTATCTTGAAGAAATTATATTTAAAGACTTTCCTTCTGTAAAGTATATATACGTATTCGGAGAAAGTACCTTTCAAAAGAAGTTTTCTATAAAAAAAAGGATTATACTTCAAAGTTTTCAATATAAATTTGTGGGTGAAGGGATTACCTTCGAACAATTTATTATATTGTTGGAGTTGTTGGCTAAGGTCTGAGGTTGAGATTATCGCAGTGCTGAGTTACTACTTGTTCTTACTGTATTATGGGTTTCGGTTTTTGGCTGTGTTCCCGTCCATCCTTCTGTGTAATATTATGACATTCCGTCGATTTATTGCTTTTTTCCTCCCGCGTTGCATTGTTATGTATTTAATTATATTGTGTAATCTTTATGCAGATGTCATATTCCGTCATTTTCTATATTTATGCATGTTCGTTTTATTAGACCAGGGGTGTCTTGACTAGGCCTCGTCACTACTTCACCGAGGTTAGTCTTGATATTTATTGGGTACCGCTGTGGTGTGCTCATACTGCTCTTCTGCACATTTTTGTGCAGATTCCAGGTTTTCGCATCACCGACCGAGTGATTCTTAGCAGTGCGGTTGCTGTAGTGGAGACTCAAGGTAAAACCGCTTCAGCGTTCGCGGTTTCGGAGTCGCCTTCTTATATTTTGTTCATACACTGTTGTATTTATTCCGAACAGTGGTAATTAGAGATTTTAATGTAAATTCCTTAAAGCTTATGACTTGTACTCGCCGGATTTTGAGAAGATGTTCAAAGCATAGATAGTTATTTCAAAAAGTTAGGCTTATCTAGTCCTTAAGACTAGGTGCCATCACGATACCCAACAGAGGGAAAAATTGGGTCGTGACATCACCAAATATATGCATGTATGTTAAATCAAATGGCACGACAATACCCTTCGTATATTTACCTGATCCTCGCCAAGTATATGTATAACAATACCAACCAGGTAAAAGGAATGCCAACGACAGTAACAATGAAGTAGAAAGCACCAACATAGAAGTAACAAACAAGGCAGAAGCATGTGGATAACGATAAATAACAAGGTAGGAGGCACAAAAGTAATAATAACAAATAAGGTAGGAGCATATAGACTCCAAAAGTTAGCAATTAGACGGTTTATATGAAACTACAACGAACGAGAAATAAAGCATAGATGTAGGAATAACAAATAAGAAGGAAAGCATGAATGTACCAATGATAAACAAATAGAAGACGTGGATAGAACAATAACAAATAAGGTAGAAAGAAAAGACGTGACAACAATCAAACAACATAGAAATCATAGGTGCAACAATAAGAACTCAGGACGAAGGCATAAATGTATACGTAAGGGAAAGATAACATAATATAATGCATGCCTCTCATCCTCGCCTGCACGGAAACACCCTTCGTGCCATGAACTTTCATCCTCACATTATAATATTATAACTATTTCACAGCATCAACCTTTGTGATTTTACTCTCCTCCTTACCTGATAATGTAAAACAATGGCACAACATGACCTTTCGTACTTTTAAACAATGGCACGACATCACCCTTTGTGTTTTTACCCTCATCCTCACCTGATAATGTAAATACAATGAACAGAATCACCCTTCATGATAGACACTCTTCCTCACCAAGAATATACACGTAAACAACAATACAGGCGGGAAGCATGGACGGCATCAAGATGAGTGGTTCAGCAAAATACACAACGTGAACGACAATCAAAGCTCTTGCACTAATAAACAACTCAATAAACTTGAATATCATAGATACGAACCCCTTCGCGAACCCATAATGAACCATACAAATGCGAAGACAAATCCACTAGCTCCCACTCTCAATCGAGAATGCGACCCTATTCTACGAACGCGATGCGCAAGTCACTCAACCTCCGCAAATGCGACCACTCAGTCGTGAACACGAAGAGGAAAAACCACCTAGCTCCAACATGCACTTCGGAGTTGCACTCCTCCATACGTGATCACGACGAAGACCCATAACACCGGAAAATCAGAGAAAACCAGCAATCAAAGACAAGGGAAATGGTCTGGAACCACCCCGAAACATACCCGAGCAGATCAGGACCCCGTTCGAACGTACCAACAAGTCCCAAAACTTAACATGAATCTACTCGGGGCCTCAAATCCCAAAAAATAACATCAGAACCACAAATTGCACCTCAATTCAAGCTTAATAAACTATTTCAAATTCCAAAATTTTGAACTGACGCCGAACACGTCTAAGCAACTCGGAATGTCCTCAAATTTTGTAAACAAGTTACAAAAGAACCTATTCCAACTTTCGGAACAAAAATCCAAACTCGATAACATCGAAGTCAACTCTCGGTCAAACCTATGAACTTTCCAAACCTTCAATTTCCAACTTTCGCTAATTAGAGCCAAAACCTTCTAGAAACATCCAAATGCAAATCCAGGCATATGTCCAAGTCCAAAAAATCACCATCCGAACCTAACTTATCCATCAAAATTACGATTCTATTTCAAATACACAAAAGTCAAACTTGCTCAACTCTTCTAACTTAGAGATTTCAAATTGAAAATCATTCATCTAAATCAATCTCGAACAACTCGAAAACCAAAACCGATCATACACATAAGTCATAATACATTTTGTGAAGCTACTCAAGACCTCAAACAACGGAATTGAAATGCAAATGCTCAAAATGGCCGGTCGGATCGTTATTGCCTCAACGAAGGGAAATTATTTTGAAGAATATATAGTGGTCCCTTAGCAAACATCCTAGGAATCGGACAAATCGAATATGTCACAAGGGAAGTTCATGAAGAAAAACGCGAAAAATCATTCCAGAAGCAGGTATCCTGTATGGAAATTAATTAGGACCGATTATTATATGCCATGAATAGAAGAAGAAGCAGAAGCTTTTGTAAAGAAGTATGGTAAGTGCTAAAATATGCCAATCAACTGGATCAACAACATAACCATTACATTCCATTTAATCCCCTTGTCCCTTTATGAAATGGGGGATGGAATATGGGACCACTACCACAAGCCCTTGGGCAGTTATTTTTTATTAGTTCTAACTGATTGCTTTTCCAAGTGGGTTGAGGCAGGAGCTTTTGAAAAGATTTGGAAAAGTGATGTGATGGATTTTCTTTTGGAGAAATATGATTTTTCTATTCGGAGTGCCAAGAGTAATTGTGTGTGACAATAGCCCGCAATTTATAGGAGCATATACTACCGAATTCTTGGATAGTTGGAAAATCAAAAGGGTAATATCATCCCCCACCATCCCGGAGCCAATGGACAAACAAAATCGACAAATAAGATAATCATAAAGAGGAAACTTTTGGATGTGGCCAAAGGAAGATGCTAGAAAAATTACCAAGAATGTGGGATTATCAAACAACAATGAAAATAAGTATGGGTGAGACCCCCTTTCTACTTTTTATGGATCAAAAGATTTAATCTCGGTTAAAATAGGAGAACAAAGTTTGAGATTTCCTCATACAATCGATGAATCGAATGATAAATACTTAGGATATAGCTTGGACCTAGTAGAAGGACGCCGGAAAATTGGGGACTACATCTTGAAAGAATTCCTCACTACACAAGAGCTTAACTCCCGGAAACTAGGGCCAAGCTGGAAAGACCGTATCAAATTCGTGGTATCACCGGGAAAAGGAGCTTACAAATTGGAGTCTATTGACAGAAAGCTACTACAATCCAATTGGAATATTGCACATCTAAAGAGATACTACTTGTAAGGGACGAAATCGATTTGGTACCCCTCATAATCGCTTTTTTACTTGTTCATATTATGGTACCAATTAGATGATAGGAATATACCAACTTATCATGACCCAAAACCCTAGTAAAGTCGTGATGGAACCTAACCCAACTCACTAGGTAAGCTAAACAACATAATTACTACTACAGTGAGAAATCACACAGTATGTTAACAAACCTGCAATAAAATTTAATACAACTATCCCGAGGAATGGTAGTACAAGTCATGAGCCACTATGATAAAGATTTACAAAGCTAGTAAAATGAAATAATACAACATCTGTTTGAAAGTTACATAAAAAGAAATAAAATCCTATGCTACTATCATCAAAAGGTAGCATGAATCCGGTATGCTGGTATGTCTCCAATGCAAAGCTCTGTCTTCACAACTACTCAGCTCCAGAATCTACACGCAAGGTACAAAATGTAGCATGAGTATAACCGGCTCCATATACTCGGTAAGTATCTTGACCAACCTTAAAGAAGTAGTGACGAGGTTTTTAAGTCAAAAGATACTCACTTGCAAACTTGTGCAGCTCAATAACATGCATAACATAGATAAAATATTTATGAAAGACAATTACAGACTAAAGAGTATCAACAGTAAGGATGTATAACTGGAATACGGAAATAAACAAACTCCACCAATTAGACAGGTTTAACATGTGCAACTTCCGCCAACCCCGCTCACGAAGAGGTATACACCATATCATATGTGTGCTCAATACCTATGCATGACTATAAACATGGGCCAACATGGTCAAATTCCGTATCAATATCCAAATAAGACGTTCAAAAGAACCTTTAGAGAAGCAAATACATCAATGCATAATGACAACTTTCTTATCACATTAATCCGGTACGCTGCCAACAACTAAATAAAAACATAATATATCAGCTCCATGTAGGTAAATCCATTTGACAACCAAATCATCAAATAATAATAGAGGCATATATTAACTTATTAGAAACAACGCAACAAACTAGGTAAAAATGCATGACACATATAAGAAGTCACTAGCACAAAGAAGAATGCAACCCTCGTACCACCACACAAACATAATCAATAAAATTGCCCCAAGCCATCACATAACATCCCCACAATGCTGCCCTTATGCGCACACAACAATGAAATGACTCCTTTATTTTTTCACATGCTCATATCGCCACCCTTATTTCGCCAGTGAAATCCCACCCTTATACTCCACAGAACATCAACAGTGAAATGCCACCCTTATACTCCACACAACAACAATTAACCCACACAACATGTCCACTTGTGCCACAAATATCACAATAAATGTAAGATAGCGATTTATCACAAGAGGCATATCCTCATAACTCATCAACAAAGCGCGCAAAGACATGATAACAATAAAATGCGGATAATACATGACTATGGATAAATCAATTATAGCAACCAAGTTCAAGTAGTCTTACAAATGATCACATATGCACCACAGAGTGCACACATCCCCAATCAAAGCACAACACAATAACAAGTACAGATGTGTGGCCACAACATACGTACATCTACCTCCGAGGAAAGTATAGAATAAGTCTTAAGATATTCTCAACACGTTTAAAATGAGGTTCCGATAATCTCAACATTACTCTAGCATGGGTTATAGTGCTCACATAGTCAATTAATGGAACAATATATATAATCAAGTAGACACAATCAAATAATGCATAGAGTACGCTAGAATCTACCCCGATCATGAATACCCATGATATACGTACATACGCTTGTCACCTCATATATACATCACCCTGCATGTAGCAAACAATATCAATTAGTAGGAAAAATTTCCTCAACCAAAACTAGGAAACACAATTACCTCAAACATGCAAAATAAATATTGTAAAAATGCCTTCCCCCGTGAAATGAACTTTGAACGGCTCGTATCTAGCAAAAAAAAAAAAATACTAACATCGAATAATGCCATAGAAATCAAACCCAAATGACAAAGGTCGAATCTTTAATCAAATAAACAAAGTCAACCAAAAAGGTCAACTCGGGCCCGCACCTCGAAACCTGACAAAACTCACAAATCCCGAATACCCATTTGAATACGAGTCCAACCATACCTGTTTTATCCAAATCCGACTTCCAATTGCTGTTCAAATCTTAATTTTACACTTTAGAAAAGTTTTTCCAAAACCCTCAAGTTTCTTCTCTTAGATTCACCAATCAATGTTGAAATCAAAGATAGAATCATGATTAATAATCAAAACCAAGTCAAGAACACTTATCCAATCCAAGTAAGTGAAAATCACTTAGAAAATCTCCTCAATCCGAGCTCCCCAATCTCAAAATATGATAAATAAGCTCAAATTCCGAAAATAGGACCTTATACCACTGCTCAAGGAATACTTTTTGTGATCGGGGGACCTACTTCGCAATCCCGAAGCACTAAGATGAATATTGCCAAAATGAAATTCACATTCGTGTTACTGGCCTCGCGAACGTGATGACCCCAAATACCAACCACTTCGCGAACGCGTCCTGGACCACGCGAACGCGAAGACAAATCCACAAGCTCTTACTCTCAACCGCGAACGCAATGCCGCTTTGCGAACGTGATGAGCGTGCCACTCGATCTCCGCTAACACGACCACCCAGTCGAGAATGCGAAGGGGAAAACCACCTAGCTCCAGCATACGCTTCCTAATCTTAGTCCTCCATACGAGATCGCAAAGAAGATCCACAACACCAGAAAATCAGAAAACTAGCAATTAAAGACAAGAGAGAATTGGTCCGAAACTGCTCCGAAAGACACCCAAGCCCCTAGAGACCCCCGTTCGAATATACCAACAAGTCCCAAAATATAATATGGATCTATTCGAGGCCTCTAATCCCAAAAAATAACTTCAAAACCACGAATCCCACCTTAATTCAAGTTTAACGAACTATTTCAAATTTCTAAATTCCAAACTTACGCCGAACACATTTAAATAACTTAGAATGACCCCAAATTTTGCAAAAAAGTTCCAAATAACATAAAGAACCTATTCTAATTCCGGGAATCACAATCCGAACCTGATAAATCAAAGTCAATTCCCAGCCAAACCTATGAACTTTCCAAACCTTCAAATTTCCAACTTTACCAAATTGAACCAAAACCTTCTAGAAATAACCAAATACGAATCTGGTCATATGCTTAAGTCCAAAATCAGCATACGAATCTATTGGAACCATCAAAATGCGAATCAGAGACCATTTGTACAAAAGTTAACTTTTGGTCAACTCTTCAATTTTAAGCCTCCAAAAATGAAAGTTCTCTTCCAAATAAATTTTGAACATCTCCAACATTAAAACCAACCATACATGCAAGTCATAATACATCATATGAAGCTACTAAAATCCTCAAACCACCGAATGGAAGGCTAATGTTAAAAATGATCGATTGGGTTGTTATATTCTCCCCCACTTAAATATACGTTCGTCCTCGAACATACCAAATGTCATTCTAAAGCCATCAAATCATTGTATAAACTCGCCATGCACATTACCATAGATGATCTCAACATATACACTATGGACGGAGTTCCTTATAAGACCCAGTCCTCGTATATATACACTGTATTAATCTCAACAAGATGCATTAAACCGTCAATGCACTCCCAATATCAAACAACACGATGTACCACATAACCTATGTACTCATAGCAATATCTCTGACCACAATAGTTGCTTATTACCAAACCCGGCGTAGGTAACAAACCTCACATAAGATAAAACGTTGTTCCAGACCTTCACAACACTGATAATGTTGTAAGAAGCATGTATAAACTCACAACCACTTACTTAATTGATAACTCACGGATTTCTCTCGCCCCACAATAACTATTGCCAAACTCTAAGATAATTAACGACATTCTTATCCAAATATACCTTATCCAAGTCCGATTGCACTAATTCCAGGTCCAATGATCTCGTCTCACCTAGTACAAGATATTCGACCAACAAGCCATACCCAATGCCTCCTAGTCACATACGACACAATCTGTGCACCCATCAATAACTCAAATATAGCCAGATATGGAGGAGAGACATATAAGAGAACCACCCAGCAATTCAACAAATTCAACCAGAAAACACAACACTATGAACCCATCTCTCAAGGGAGAAGCAAAGCACATGAAATAAGTGCAAAGGATCATATCCTATCATAACTCTGTTGCGGCGTGTATCCTAATCCAAACTTTCTAATCTATATAGAACACCCATTGAGCCATAATTCTCACGATCAACAACGACATGTATATAAACAAAAAACACGTGAAGTACATGACCATAACCATGAAGAAACGAATACCACTATATACCAAAGACGAGAAAACCACAACCACAAGGCAATAAATAATTCAACACAGCAAGAACTATCTCGCTCGAGTCTAGCCACAAGTCCCAAACAGAACCACATCATGCATGCGAATAGCCAAGTAGTCTCAAAATATGTCGTAGCATAAGAGAGCATATGGAACAGACCATGCACGAATAACATCCATTTTTCCTAATTACATACCCATGGGAATTGCTACTTAATAGTAAACAAACCCGATCTGATGTAGAATATGCGTTCTCATTAGGCCTACCAATGGCTCCCAAATAAAGTTCCGATCACTGCAAAATAGGTTAATAACCTTCCAAAAGTTCACAGTAACCTATCTATAACACATACCATCGACCCACTAACTCTTCTTCACAGTCTGCAACCAAGGAATAGTCTGCATATGAGAACATCCAATCCCTAAACCTCGTGAATACTTGAATCTCCATATCCGATCCCAAATCCACCACCCAAATGACTGACACATCTCTCCTACAAAAGCATCTTACTGAAAATACATAGATAAATCTTAGGTGCCACGTAGCAAAACATGAACCTCAGCAACCAAAAACCAGGCGATTATCATAGTATCGGTAAAGCATCAGCATGTCAAAAACACGATGTGTCTCCTAACACGCACACCCTTCTCAGGCGATACTATAGGGTACTAACAACCTCTAAATATCTGAAATCTCCTATACCATCTAGAAATCATGACATTCTTTTTAAACCGAACTGCAACCTTGCCCATGAAATCTCAATCCCATACGGCGTACCACCTCTATCATGCTATCATATGAAAACACGAGAATCCCATTCTCAACTCCAAATCACAAGTAGGATAGAGATCCCATCAGCCTAAAACCTTCCACTAACTGAATCTCGTATAACAAAATCACAATACATAATGAACTCCCCATGCTTGTAGAGTACATCAACCGTAAGTCGTGGACAAACCATTGCAAACACTTTGGAACCCATCTGCACATAATCTAATCATTAGAACCTAATCCCTCTAGATCAGCCATGTAGATTGCTAAAAGCAAGAGTACCTCAACATGAAAATGCCTGCACTAAAGAACCCTTTAATGAATATGAAGTTGTTTCTTTCACCTTTCTAATACCACAATATAGAATCAAAAATGATATGTAAATACCACAATTCTCAGCACCATTTAATATAGGCCCCAAGTCCTATCCATACACAAATTTAAAAATCCTTAAATACCACACATGATTCCTAAGCCCGTCGGAACCTTCTCGAAAGTCATTCACCTTCCTCTAATCCCTAATGCACAACCAATCACACCGGATAACCCGGGCTCTACCACCATATTAATATCCAAGAAATCAACAAGCGATTCCTTTTCCTTGCACACTACATCCACAACGAGTATCAAACCTGAATCATCCCAAGACCTCTATATACCCATAAGGTATAGTACATTATACGTGCAACCAATCCGTTGCTCGAAATCATCCTCAATGAACGCCTTTTCAAATCACAGCCAATTTATAACCACATCCTAGTCCAAGAACTAGTATAACACATGACCAGGCAATCCGATTATCGATAGAAAACTTCCCCACTTGGCTCGAAGCCATAGAACAAATCATTTGTAAGACATAGTACCCTTTCTTTATAACATCCCCGATCTCGCACTGCTAATTAACTGAATACTTAATAAACTCCTGTAACACCAATCATAAAACAGTCCAAAGATTCAGCCAAGTGCATATTCATCATTGTGACAATCGCGCAAACTTCCTCAAGCCCTCCGAAATGGTAGTATTATGAATTCCACTGAATAGAAGCCTTATACGAATCACATGACCTCAAATATTCTTGCAAGAGATAACCCACTTGCTAGCGTCAAATCGACCTCTTCCCCATTACCCTACCATTGTCACAACAACTAGGCAACCAATTAATCTTCTCAAGTCCGTACTCATCAACTAGATAAAAGAATCCTCTTCATCCCACAAATGAACAACTGAAAGATCTACCCACAAATCTGCATCTAAGTCTAAACAACACATCGAGATGATAATCAAGCGTCCATATCCCTCGTAGTCCATTTACAACATCACAAGACGTCGAAGCATAACTGATACCGAGTGCGTAATATCACATACACATGATTAGGAAGAAATCAAAGATACAAGCTTCAAACTGAAACAAGGTCGCACGATAAGGAAAGAAAGATGGAAAGTTTCCTAGATGTCCTGTAGCACCTGGAAGATAAGTATAGACGTTATCATACCAATCTGCAAGACTCTACTAGAGATATGCTTATAACTCATTGAACCTATAAACCTAGTACTCTGATACCAACTTGTCACGACCCAAAATCTCACCAAGTTGTGATGTCACCTAACCCAACCCTCTATGTAAGCCAAAAAGTATAAGTTACTATTATAATGAAAATCACTCAGTATATTAATAAAACAACAAAAACATTGAATGAAACTATCCCGAGGACTCGTACTACAAGTCATACGCCACTATGATTTAGATTTATAAAGCTGGTAAATAAATATATACAACATCTATTTGAAAGTTACATAAACATAAATGAAATCCTAAGATACCATAAACAAAAGGTATCATGAATCTGGCACATTGGTACACAATACAAAGGTCCATCTTCACAGCTACTCAACTCCAGAATCTGCATGCAAGGTGCAAAAGTGTAGTATGAATACAACCACCCCATGTACTCAGTAAGTATTTTACTAACCTCAAAGAAGTAGTGATGAGGTTTTTAAGTCAAAAGATACTCACTTGCAAAGTGCAGCTCAATAACATGCATAATACAGAGAATATTCCAGGAAGACAATTACAGACAAACGAATATCAATAGTAAGGGTGCACAACTGGAATAGGGATATAAACAAACTCCACCAATTAGACACATTCAACAAGTACAACTTCCGCCAACCCCGTTCACAAAGAGGTATACACCGTATCATATGTGTACTCAATACCTATACATGACTGTATACTTGTACCCAACATGGTCTAATTCTTTATCAATTTCCAAATAACACGTTCAACAAAACCTTTCGAGAAGGAAATGCATCAATGCATGGTGACAACTTTCTTATTACATTAATTTGGTATGCTACCAACAACTCAATAAAAACACGAGATATCAACTCCACATAGATAAATCATTTTGACAATCAAATCATGAAATAATAATAGAGGCATAGATGAGCATGTTAGAAATAACGCAACAAATCATGTAAAAGTGCATGACACACATAATAAGTCATAGGAACAAACAAGAATGCCACACTCGTACCAGCACACACAATAATCAATAAAATCACCCCCAGGACTTCACATACATCCCCACAATGCCACTCTTATTTCTCTGCATGTACACATAATAATGAAATGCATCCCTTATTTCTCCACATTCTCATACCGCCACCCTATTTTTCCAGTTAAATTCCAACCTTATTTTCGTACGACATCAATAGTGAAATGACACCCTTATACTCCACACAACATCAACAATGAAATGTCATTGTTGATACCCAATTTTGCCCTCATATTTTCCGAAGTACATATATACTTTCAAAATAGCATTGTTGCATCATTATTTAGTTCACAAGCCTATACAAGCATTTTCTATAATTTTCCATAGTTGTTAGAGCTTTAAATTAATTTTCTTGCATTTAAATTATATAAATATTTAGTAATTATCCCTTTAAATTATTCCGTGGCGACTTGGTTACCTAACATTATTATTTTGCACCTTGAATATATTGTTTCACATATTTTATTTTATTTCATATAACTACATTAGAATTTTTAAGTTATTTATCTAATTTTGTAATAATGGCCTATATTCATAAATAAAGGCTCTTCATTTTATATTATTTGTGTCAAAATAGAATTTTTATATTTTTATAATATAAAGTTATTATTGTAAGTATTTCAGTGTATAAATAATATTTTATTTTATTTATTAAGTATTTTTATAAACTACTTTTGATAAATTTTGGGGTATTTAAATAATAGCCCAATTTTTACCTATTTTCGGACCCAAATTAACCCAGCAGCTTAGCCCAATTACCCCAAGCCCAACACCAAACTACCCTTTTAAAATAACCCGACCGGCAACCTTTTAAACGACCCGCCCAACCCTATTCTTTCATCTTGGCCATTGATCTCACATGATCAATGACTCCTAATAAACCAACCCCTTTTTAATTACTTCCCTTACCCAAAACCCTAGCCCATTTCTTACCAACCCGCCGCCTTTGTATTCTCACACGCTCTTATCTCTCAAACTTAAACCCTAGCCGTCCTCACTCAAATCCCAGCCCTAATTCGACCTTACGTGGAAATCATCCATGATTCCTTTCCTTTCTTGCATATGCAGAGTCATTTGCCATCTTTTGAACGCTACAAGTACTGATGCTTGATTATTTATGGAAGCTAACTCATTGGCATTATTTTGATTCTGATTCTGTATCATCTTCATATTTCTGACCTGATACACTAACTATCAGACTCCATGGCTTCGATTTAGTGAGATTTTTGCCATTTTTGTTCCTCGTCTAATTTAGGGTTTCCTGGTTTTGCCCAAAAACTTATTATAATTTATTTTGAATACTATATTTTCCTTATTTTGTGTTTAATCTATTGTATTTCCTTATTTTATGTGTTTAATCTTCTACTTTATAACCCCTCGCCTAAATCCCCTTAAACAAACTTTTGAACCTCCTAATCACTGCTATTGTTCTCACTATTCTCCTCTTGTATTCACTCACTCACTCACTCACTGTTACACCCGAATACTCTCTAAACCGTTAAATTCTAGGCTCGCTGAAATCCAAGGCCATTAAATGACCTCCTCCGGTGCAAGCACTGCTCGGAGCCCATTCTCGAGGCTCTTGTGAACTTTGAAGCATCAGAGACCTGGGTTTCTTGATATTATGCTCTTTATTACTCTTTGATTTTGCTACTGGTTAGTGCTTTTAACCCTTGCAATTTTAAATTTCTTTCTTTCCTTCTGCATATCTATATGTGTTTGAATTGCATAAACATGACATAATTGTGAATCCCTAATATCGCACTACTATGATAATGCTCAATACTCTTTGTCATTCTGTGATAGTAGAACACATGAGATAGTTTACTGCTTGTGTTAGGCTAATATGTATTCTTCACTACGGTTTGCACTTCTATGTTGATTCTTTGTTTTTCTGGAATGAGTTCTGTACCTCTAGCATATGAATATGTTCAGTTTTGAGCTTCAATGCAAGTTCATTTGATATGAATCTGACTACTGTGACCATATGTTGTTAGTTACAGAATTTCTACATATTTTGTTTTGGATACCATCCCAACTCTATGGAAGCCACCCCCACTTGAATGAATCCTTTAGTGCTAAGTCCTGTGTCTTCTTGACTACGCTTTGTGTATTAGTCCCAACTCTATGGTATACTTCTTTAAAGTTTGCTCTAAATATGTTCCATTGTTGTCCTGATTCTAAGATAAATACTCCATTTTGTTTTATCGACTATGACTTGCTTGTATGCTAATATGTTTCCCAAATATGCCTTTTGTTCATTTGCTACCCTGTCCTTTCAGTGATTATCACAATGTGTTTCCCTCCAATCATGTCTAAATACTGATTAACATGGCACTAGGATGTATACTATACTTAATTTGGATCTTTAGGTCTCAACTAGTTTAACTTCATGCATTTGTACATGATAATCTATGTATGCATGTAAACTTGTTTCTTCTCCTAATTCTTTCAATATAAGGTTGTCTATGTGGTACTTTGCTATGTGTGGAAATCCTGCTGAACCTACTGGCCTGCTTGACTAGTTGCTTTGTATGCTCAACTTGGTGTATCAGTTTATTTTTATCCCTCTATCACTATCCACTCTCCTTACTAGCTACTCATGCTATTCTGAATTCTCATTCTTAGCCGGCTGAAAGTCAAGGCTATCTAGGTTCTATTGTTGGCCTCCCTAGTGTGAGTACTGCTTAGGGTCCATTTGAGGCCCTTGTAAACTCTGACACACTAGGGCTTGGTCCTAGTCACTCCCTCAACCTCCAAAACTGTTCCTACTATTCTACTTCCCTATCATGTACTATGTATATATATTGGTTGTTCCAAGTGGTGCAACACTTGGTGCTATAGCTTAGTGAATTGGTTTGGACTCTTCTATGGACCCTTGAGTCGCGTATTGAACGTAGCTCTTTGTTGAAGTCTTGGGTACGCTGTGTAAGAGATATTGAAGGCCCAACAATGCTGGGTATTTATTTATTTTATTTGGGCCTATTGTGGGCATTTTCACTGTTATGTAATATGGTTACTTTACTCATTATTGGGCCTGTAATAATCTTTGTATAAACAATTGGGGTTGTTAGTTAAATGGAATGGGGTAGATTTTAATATTTACCTGCGATGGGTAGATATCATGCCTATATGACTTAACAATGTGTTTTCTATATGCGTCGTTCACTCTCTATGCACACTGTATAAATCATTCCATTAGGAGAAGCACACACTCACACTACTTGTCTACTAGCAAAGCATGAGCTCAAATGCTTCAATTGTCATTGTTGCTACATGTTATTAGAAAACCTGCCCATAGGAAAAAAATATTGTTGAACCTTTCATCAATTTGCATTGCTGCAGCATATCCACTACAGATCATGCCTATAGGATTTTAATCATCTCATTTGTTACTGCAGCATACCCACTACAGATCATGCCTATAGGATTTTAATCATCTCATTTGTTATTGTATCGCACTGTTCACCTAGAAAACATGCCTATAAGGTTTAAGTATAAAAATAAAATCGGTTCCAAGTGCTAATCATAAGAAATCCTATCTATAGGATACCACTTTTAATGACTGTTAATGATGCCCCTCTCAACATTTTTTATCGTTCACTTAGACCACTATCAAATCATGAGTAATTCTAGGTTTCTATCGATAGATTCCACTATCTTTACTACATAAATCACTTAGATGCAACATCTACGGGACTAATAACTGGAAATTTGCCATTTCAACAATCAGTATGCGACAACTGTACAATCCTATCTATGAGCAGCACCTTGCATCTCAAATTGCATGCATGTTTTAATCCAAAGTCACATAGAGATCATGTCTATAGGGTTTAATGTGCTTAATTCTGAATAGCCTAACATGAAAACCTATTTCACGTGTATTTGTTGCTTAAGTGTGGAGGCAAACTTGAGCCTTAACTTCCTATATGTGAAGTCCAATGTGTTTTTGTATGTCCCCTAGTTTTAACGTTTTTGAGAAACCTAAGTGAGGTCTATAACCACCCAAAATAGAGGTCCAATACCTCCTGGACCATAGGTATGGGACGGGTAGTGCACGCATAGGGTACGACCTATAATTGAAGTAGAACGCTTTTAGGTAAGAACTTTAACATAGTGTCTGTGCCCGATGAATAATATGAATAACACCCCATCTCAAGGGAGTTACGGAATATTATTTATGTTGTACAGGGTGATCCTTTAGGCTAAAAGACTGAGGCCCCCCCTCATCTTATTTCTCTTCTATTTGAATCAAATGTTTGTACTCATCTATTCAACATCTTTTTATAATAAAATTCTCAAACTTTGTGTTATCTCCCTCTTTTTGTTTATCTGACTAATTCATATAATTCAAGTTTGGACGGGACCCACAATTGTGGTCCTCGAGGAGTGCCTAACACTTTCTCTTTGAGGTAATTTCGAGCCCTTACCTAATATTTGGTGATGTAAACTAGTTGAACCAGAGTCATTTACAAAATAGGTTCCCTAACACACCTTAAAAATTGTTAGGTGGCGATTCTTATCTTTTAATACTTCTTTAAAGGATTTGTCACATGTCGAAACCTGATTTCGCAAGAAAAAGGGGCGCGACAGCATGGCGACTCTGCTGGTGATTCTTAGGCTCTTACCATAGCAAATTTGGCTGATATGAATTAGTTTTCTTGGATAACCGTTCTTCCTTATTATTTGCTGCTATATGCACATCCCGTTCCTATTTTCCTTTTATCTATATAATTTATTGTTACATGCACATCCCTCCCCTGTTCTCCCTTTATTTGAATTCGTGGTAATATGCAAATCCCTTCCCTTCTCCACCCTTCCTTGCTCAAATTGGTTATAACATGCATATACCTTTTTCTAGTCATACTTATTTTCTCTAAGCTGCTCTTCATTTGTTTTAAAATTGATACATCATGTCTCTCCACACCCCTATTCCTGTGCTTAATTTATTATATTCCCTATACTACACGAACTGACTTCTTCCTATTTTTTTCTTTTTACGTCCTTTATGTTTTATCTTAATACTGCATTTATTTCTTTCATATATTAATCATGCAAATACTTGACAATGTATTATTTATCTTTGCATAAAGCATGCTCCACACCATATTCCACTCGTGCCCAATTAATGTCATAGCGACACTTGATGAGTGTCCGCGCTCTTTCGAAGTTACCCTTTTAATTGGAAAGGATTATTTGCGGTAAACTAGTCGATCAACAGTGCAGTCTACACCTTTCTAGAAACCTCGCTCCAATATCAACTGTGCATGCATCATGTCAAACCTAGCATGGGTTAGAACGTTGTCCGCATGATAATCCGCTAAGATAAGCCTTGTCCAAAGTCTGATGGGATTTCCTTAATCCCAATGGACACCATCACGTTATGTGCATTACTTGGAGAAAACATGCCGATATGTTGATCATTAACGTGTAAATAGTAATATCCAGAGGAGGAAAGGGCTAATTCTATCTGTTTTGCAGAAAATAAGGCACGAAGTCCCCAGGTTCGGCATGGTTCAAAACATCCCACCTTTGCTGCTTGATTGGTAGAAGAACCTCTCACCTAGTGACAAGAATCATGTGAAAAGGGTACTCAAAAATTTACCCTCCTTATTGGACATTAGGCCAAATAATGGTTTGATTGAGATCACCACTATGTTTTGGGATGAGAAAAGAGCTGTCTTCCGCTTTAGTGGCATAGAGAAATCACTCCTCTCTTAGAGGAAATATGAGGCTTTGCTAGGCTACCATGGGATAATCCGGGTTTAGTGGTACCAGAAAATCGCACTTCCCGAGGTTCTCTTGAAAATGATGGGTTTTAAGAAAAATGAGGAGTTACTCTGTCCGAAGAAGTCATACATACCATTTGAATTCCTTTATGAATGCTATGTGCATAGGAAGTCATATCGCCTTCACCATGATGAACTTGCCATTAGTTCTTTGGGTTGGACACGAGTTTTTGTGTTCATTGTCTATTTATTGGGGTTGCTGATATTTCCGATGAAAGGGGAGAGGATCGACACTCGCTTAGACATGGTTGCTAGGACTTTAATGGATGGAATTGAGGGACAAACTTATACCATCATCCCCATGATATTGGTTGAAATAGACCGAGCTCTAGATTGATGCAAGAAGGGGTATGGGCACTTCGGGGGTTGTAATCTGTTGCTGCAGGTGTGGTTATTAGAACATTTCCAGAGAGGTGAATATTGTCAAGAGCTTCTGCAATGACCATTGAATGACTGCATATCTTACCATCATCCAAAAAGAATGACACTTATCCCAAATAGGTTTGCGCAACCTGGGAGTGTTATGAGCTGGGTGCGCTTCTTTAGCAATTTGACTGACGAAAAGGTACATTGGATGTTCAAATGGTTCCCTAGTAGTGAGTTTATCATCAGGTCAAGAGAAACAACTCATCTAGTGCTGATCGGGCTAAGAGGAATCTATCCTTATGCTCCTATAAGGGTAATGAGGCAAGCAGGGAGAAAACAGGTTATACCTCGGGTTTCCAACATGGTCCAGTACGAATCAGACTTTAAAGGGAACGTCATTCTATTGAAATTTGAGTCAAAACATATGTGGAATCAAAAGGTCATTATGGAGAAAGATACTATCGAGCCAGAAAGGTATCATGCCGGCCATGTGTTCTTCTACCCATCATGGTTGGTAGATGATACAACGGGAGATGTCAAGCCATGTATTAATCTGAAAAATAGGGTTATAGATAATGCTGCTGAAGCACAAGTCAAGTATAGGTTGCTGCGCAAAAGGGTCTTCGAGTATGAAGCTAGGCATTTGGAACAACACAAAGTGGATATGGAAGCAATCAATGAATGGAAAGAAATTGCTACTAAATCAATAGAGAGATTGGAATATTTGGAGCAAGGGTTAATGGAACTTGAGGGGAAGATGAGGAAAAGGCTCTTGGATTGTCAGAATACGGAAGGCAATGGAGGAGGGCATCTAGAAAGGGCTTATCTACCATTGGACATGCGCGACCTAGGGAACTTGATTGATAGATCCAAGAAGGACAAGCATGGATAAGGTCCCTCTGGGGCCAAGTAGATTAGGAAAGAATGTTTTGACCGCTTTCTAGATACGATTATATTTTGATTGTAATAAGGAAAATGTCAGTAGTGACTCCTTTCTTATTATTGTTGTTTTAGTAAGGATTTGGCTCATTTTCGCATTAATGAAATGACACAATTATTGGCATCAATTTACTCCAAATCTATGTGTCGCTTAGGATTACCTCGGGCACAACGAGGTCCCTCAAATTTGGATGCACATTTATTACATACATGTTTAAATATCGCAAAATAGTTTTTTTAATACTCCTTACTGACTTGGTTACCTTTTATTTTTTTTCTTTTCCTTTGTTTATTCCCATTCCCCAAGGTTGGTTCGTGCATACTTGCATCGTTAGCATATCACACCAGATCCAGATGTCCTCCTCTTCCTCCTCCACCAAGTGATCCCAAAAAAAAAGGAAAAGCCAAAATGGATGATATGAGCGGTATTAGGAAAGACAATGCTAACCATGTAGAGAATATTGAAACTTCAGATGGTCAGAGTACTCCGGCGCAGAATGATCTGGTCATACGTCTGGAACAGAAAATATTGGAGCTATAAGGGGAGCTTGAGAAGGTCCAGAACTTGAAAAACCTTTCCCTCGCCCTAAACGTTCCCGACATTAACCAACAAAATGCAAACGCCCAAAACCCGGCACCTCCCCAAAACACACAAAACCAAATCTGTAAAATCCTCATTCGCCTCATCAATACGCCATACCTCCTCAAAACCATAATCCTCCACCAGTACCTACCCTTCCACATCACCATGACCATCCACTCGGTATCCACAAACCACCACTTACCACACTCCTCAAAACGCTCCACAACCTACCCCTGATCCCCAAAACTCAACCAACGACCACCACTATGCCCTCATTCTTGGAGTCCATCAGAGCAATCCCATATACATGGAAACCTTACCCTATACCCTGCAACAAACCCTATACATACCTGAATCCACCAAGAAGGACATGCTCATCAAGAACATGGCGGACGAGCTCAAGAAACTTACTAGCAGAGTTCGGAGTGTCTAAGGGGTAAAGGCATTGAGGGATTAAATTATGAAGATTTGTGTATTCAGTCAGATATAGAACTGGCAGAGGGTTATAAACTTCCTAAGTTCGAAATGTTTGACGGGACTGGCGATCCGAAGGTGCACTTGAGAATGTATTGTGACAAGCTTGTGGAGGTTGACAAGGATGAAAGAATCCGAATGAAGCTGTTGATGGGAGTCTCACTAGAGACAAATTGTCTTGGTACATCAGTCAGAACCCAAAGAAATGGGTTAATTGAGTGAAAATGGCATCAGATTTCATGAATCGGTTCAGGTTTAACACGGAAAATGCACCAGATGTTTTCTACATTCAGAATCTCAAGAAGAAGCCAACGAAAACTTTCCGCGAGTATGCTACTCGGTGAAGGTCTGAAGCTGAAAAAGTAAGGCCAGCACTGGAAGAAAAACAAATGAATAAGTTCTTCGTCAGGGCTCAGGATTCGCAATACTATGAAAGACCGATTGTTATTGAAAACCATAAATTTTCTGATATCATCAAGTTGGGGAAATAATAGTAGAAGGGATTAAAAGCGGAATGGTGACAAATTTTGAAGCACTCCAAGCCATAAAGCCTTACAGTTAGGAGGTAGCTCCAAGAAGAAAGAAGTAGGGTCAGTGATGGTAGCCTAAGGTCCAAAGTCTCCTCTTACATACCAAACACCCACCCGCATATCATCCTTCACCTCCTAGATACCAACAACCTGCTGCCACTTACCATACTTATAACAGCAACCCAACATACTACCACTCACCACCAGCCCGCCAAAATTACCAAAAAGCTAGACCAAATTTCGACCGCAGAACACCCAGACAATACGTACGAATTGTTAAACCCATAGACCAACTGTACGAGAGACATAAGGCTGCCGGTTATGTCACTCCCATTCTCGCTGTTGCTATGGAAAACTCCCCCAGTGGATTAATCCAAATAAGACATGTGCATATCACTCAGGTATGAAGGGTCATACTATTGATGAATGTCACACTTTGAAGGATAATATTCAGACGTTAATTGACACCCAAGTCATACAGGAAAAGGAGGCTACACCCAATGTTCGTAACAATCCTCTCCCTGATCACATGGGTGAAAGGGTAAATGTGACAGAGATCGATGAAGAATGGGACTCGGAAGGGTCAATTGGACTCATTCGAGAAGGGGATAATCCTAAGACATCTCCAGTCACTCTCATACCTATCGTGGTACAAACCCAGGCACCGATTGAGGTTGAGGTAGCCGTACCAACTCTGTTCGAGGTTGAAGTGACAACACCCTTCACCGGGATGGTAGAACCTACATCGTCCTTTAAGTCTAATGCTATACCTTGGGACTATGTTGCGGAAGCAAGAAGTAAAGGAAGGGAAAAAATGGAAGAAACAGGTGTGGCACAAGGCATGACCAGAACTGGTAGGGTTTATACACCCGAGCATCTGGGAGGAACAAGCAAAGAAGCCACTTTTAAGCCGCCTGTTATTGAGACTGGCCCAGATGATCTTTGGAGAAAAGTGCAGGCGAGAGAATATTTTGTGGTTGATCATCTGAAAACCCCTGTTCAAATATCCATTTTATCATTGCTGCAGAACTCTAAGGCACATAGGAATGCCTTGATAATGGTATTGAGCGAAGCCTATGTACCCAATAACATCACCAGGGGAGATATGGCCAACATGGTGGGGAAAGTGTTAGAAATCCACAGGATCACTTTTCGTGAAGATGAGCTGCCACCAGAAGGATTAAGTCACAACAGGGCACTTCATATCATAGTGCAATTTGAGGATAAATTCATTGCCAGGCAACTGATAGATGGGGGTTTGAGTCTCAACATCTGTCCATTGATTACTTTGAAAAGGTTGGGTAAAGGTCTGCACGAGATACGAGAAGGGAGTATGAACATGAAAGCATTTGATGGGTCCCAAAGGGCCACAATTGGGGAGACCAACCTCAGCCTATAGATGGGCCCGACTTGGTTTGATATTGAGTTTCAAGTGTTGGATATATCCGCTACATACAATCTGCTGCTGGGACGACCTTGGATACATTTCAATGGGGCCGTAGCTTCTAGTCTACATCTGGCCGTTAAGTTTGAGTGGAACCATCAAGAAGTGATCATGCATGGGGATGGAAGTAATCCCACTTATACCAATCAGACTGTTCCGATTGTTGAGAATAGAAGGAAGTTGGGTGGAGAAACATACCATCGCATCGAGCGTGTCAACGTAATTAAGAAAGACAAATGGTGGGACAACAAGATAGAAAGCAAATTGTCATGGACAAGGTATGAACCTGGCAAGGGTTTCGGCAAGAATCTCTAGGTGATAACCAAACCGATACAGTTAAAGCGTCACGACACAACTTTTGGACTCGTGTATGAATACACCTGGAACGAGTATCAGAATTGGTCACCACCATGGCGTGGTCCTTATTACCCTCTAGAGCAACCAATACCACATTTGAGCCAGTCATTTCATCAAGATGACATGATGTGGGGGTCCGAAGAAGATGAAGTTCTAGCCGACATAAGGTATATGTTCCTGGATGATGAAGACATGGATTGCAGTGTTATAGTTGAGGAAGAGGAGGAGGAAGGCCTCATTATTCAGACAATGGAGAAGGGAGTTGTTCTCAGGAATTGGATTGCTGCACCATCAAGGGCTCGTCGAGTTCCTGGATAGCCAGGTAGCATCATTTATTTTTGAAAGAAATTTTATGGGCATTTAAGAAATTTTCAGTTTTTGTTTTTTTAACGTTTTTGTTTGAAATAATTGCTCGAATCATTAAACTGCATTCGTTTGATGTTTTAATATTTATCAACGGATTGATGTTTTAGTATTTATTATTATCCTTTACATTTTCTCTCTACATGATTATTATTACTTACCTTGATGAACCTACGACTGTGACATATAATGAGAAAACACAAAATAAGGATAGTGATTCAGAGGATTTGGAAGAGGATATAGTACCCGAGGAAATTGTCAGAGAGGTGGAAAACTTTGAAAACAAGCCTAAATATAATTTGGATGAGGCTGAAATAGTTAATTTGGGAGACTCCGAAATAGTCAAGGTAACTCGTGTAAGCATCCACCTATCGCCATTAGATAAAGAAGAATACATCCGGTTTTTTGAAAGAGTACAAGGATATTTTGCATGGTCCTATGATGATATGACCGGTTTGAGCATGTCCATAGTGGCTCATAAACTACCGACCAACCCTATGTGTCCACCTATTTAAAGTAGAAGCTCAGAAAGTTCAAGCCAAATATGAGTTTGAAAATAAAAGAGGAAGTCACCAAGCAGATCAAAGCTAAGGTTCTCAGAGTGGTTGAATATCCAACATGGTTGGCTAACATCGTGCCAGTTCCGAAGAAGGATGGGAAAGTCAAAGTATGTGTTGACTATCAGGATTTAAACAAAGCAAGTCCCAAAGATGATTTCCCGTTGCCTAATATACACATACTGATCAATAACTGTACCAAGCCTGAACTCCAGTCCTTTATGGATTGCTTCCCAGGATATCATCAGATCTATGGATCAAGAGGATGCTAAAAAGACAGCCTTTATTACACCATGGGGAGTATATTGCTACAAAATAATGTCGTTAGGCCTAAAAAATGCTGGAGCCACTTACATTAGGGCCATGATAATCATTTTCCATGGCATGTTACAAAATGAGATAGAGCTGTTCATGGATGAAATCATCATCAAATCCAAAAAGAGTACATATCACATAGCAGATTTGAGGAAATTTTTTGATCTACTTCGAAGGTACAATCTGAAACTAAATCCTACAAAATGTGCCTTTGGAGTCCCTACTGGAAAGATGTTAGGGTTCATCATCATCTGCCGAGGAATTGAGCTAGACCCGTCAAAGTTCAAGGCTATCCAAGACTTTCCACCTCCAAAGAACAAGAAAGATGTGATGAGTTTCTTAGGGCGTCTCAATTACATCAGTCGTTTCATAGCACAATCAACTGTGATATGTGAACCAATTTTCAAAATGTTGATGAAAGACACTGCAACAAGTTGGACTAAAGAATGTCAGAAAGCCTTTGACAGGATCAAAGAATATTTTTCCACACCACCAGTCTTGGTCCCACTGGAACCTTGGAGGCCTCTGTTACTCTATTTATCTGTACTAGGTGGGTCTTTCGAATGTGTCTTGGGACAACACGATGAGACAGGAAGGAAAGAACATGACATATACTATCTGAGTAAGAAGTTCACACCCTACGAAGCGCGGTATTCTTTGCTGGAACGCACCTGCTGCGCTTTGACATGGATAGCTCAAAAGTGGAGGCACTACTTCTGTGCCTACACCACATATCTCATATCAAGGATGGATCCGCTAAATACATCTTCCAGAAACCCATGCCTATGGGAAGTTGGCAAAATGGCAGATACTACTGAGCGAGTTCGACATCATCTATGTAACTCAGAAAGCGGTCAAGGGACAAGCATTGGCGGATCATCTGGCAGAAAATACTGTAAGAGGAGAATACGGACCACAGAAAGCGTATTTTCCCGATGAAGAGGTATCATTCGCAGGAGAAGATATCACCGAAACCTACGTTGGTTGGAGAATGTTCTTCGATAGGGATGCAAATTTGAGTGGGTATTGGAGCAGTTTTGGTATCTGAGACAGGCCGACACTATCCAGTATCCGCAAAGCTCAGGTTTCCATGTACTAACAATATGGCAGAATATGAGGCTCGCAACTCGGGACTCAAGTTGGCCATTAACATGAACGTTCAGGAATTGTTGGTAATCAAAGATTCAGATCTTTTGGTACATCAGGTTCTAGGAGAATGGGCTACAAAGAATACAAAAATATTGCCGTATTTGTACTATGTGCAAGAGTTGATGAAGAGATTCACAAAGATAGAGTTCAAACATGTTCCGAGAATCCATAATGAGTTCGCAGATGCACTGGCCATTCTATCTTCCATGATAAAACACCTAGACAAGAATTTCATCGACTCTATCCTAGTAGGGATTCATAATCAACCAGCTTATTGTGCTCATGTTGAAGAAGAAACCGATGGAAATCAATGGTTCCATGACATCAAAGAATATTTGGCAAAAGTAGAATATTCGGAGCACGCAAATCATACTCATAAACAGACACTTCGAAGATTATCCAACCACTTCTTCCAAAGCGAAGGAATTCTGTACAGAAGGACTCTAGATCTGGGGTTAGTACGGTGTGTCGATGCCAAGGAAGCATCCAAATTGCTCGAAGAGATACATGCCGGAACTTGCGGACCACACATGAATGGATTTGTCTTAGCTAATAATATATTTAGAGCAGGATATTTTTGGATTACTATAGAAACGGACTGCATCAGGTATGTCCAAAAGTGTCATCAATGCCAAGAACATGCAAATATGATACAAGTGCCACCCAATGATATGCAACAAGTGCACCTTGGCCTTTCTCCACTTTGGGGATGGATGTCATCGGTCCAATAAAACCCGCTGCTTAAAATGGGCACAAGTTCATTCTAGTGGCCATAGACTATTTCAAAAAATGGGTTGAAGCCGCATCTTACAAGGATGTAACTAAGAAGGTCGTCACAGATTTTGTTAGGGATCGTATTTTTTGTCGATTGGAGGTGCCGAAATCAATAGTCACCGACAACGTCGCCAACCTTAACAGTGATTTAATGAGATCCATGTGTGAAACCTTCAAGATGAAACATAAGAATTCCAAAACATATAGGCCGCAAATGAATGAAGCCGTGGAAGCCGCTAACAAGAACATCAAGAAGATATTAAGGAAGTTGGTAGATAATCACAAACAATGGCACGAGAAATTACCATTTGCCTTACTGGATATCGTACCACAGTTCGCACATCAACTAGGGAAACTCCTTATTTACTTGTCTACGGTTACTAAAGTCGTCATTCCCGCTGAAGTAGAAATCACTTCTTTGAGAATCATACAAGAGGATGAACTCAGTGATGCATAATGGATACAAAGTTGCTATGAACAACTGGTTCTCATTGACGGGAAAAGAATGAATGCGGTATGTCACAGTCAACTTTACTAGAACTGAACATATAGAACTTTTAACAAAAGGGTCAAGCCCAGACAAATCACATCGGGGCAATTGGTGCTAAAGCGGATCTTCCCACATCAAGATGAAGCCAAAGGGAAATTTTCACTCAATTGGCAAGGGCCCTACATGGTTCACAGAGTATTAACAGGAGGAGCGCTCATACTTGTAGAAATGGACGGAGAAGTTTGGCCAAAACCTATTCAGACGCAGTCAAAAGATATTATGTTTAGATTATTCACATTTCTTCATCTGATGTAATTGAACTAGGCTTGACCTGATTCCCGTTTAAGAGGAGATACGTAGGCAGCCATGTGGGTTAGGTCACATCTCAATAAAATCTTCATTTTTTCCATGGTTAGAAACTGGGGCAGAATTTTAAGGAGGACCCTCAAAATTCTAAAGCAAGTTCTGTCAACTTCGTCATTTGCAGAACAGTCAAAGAATTGATTTTAAACAGGGGCAGAATTTTTAGGAGGACCCTCAAAATTCTAAAATCAAGAAAGTCGCGATGTTTCTAAAAGTGTCACATTCATTTGTCCATTTAAATTACTTGATATTGCCTACTACTATATTTCAAATAACTACATTCATCAAATGCGTGCACATTTTTTTCGAAAACATTATTTTCATAAACAGCTAGATGCTGCTCGGGGTGACTCAAACAGTATCTCAAGGCAGGAGCAAAAGCAAAGCAGGAAGATGAAAGAACGAACCGACCTTTCCCCACAAAACTGATAACTTTTTCTTTGGATACAGGCATAGTAAGACAACAATATATGCAGACACATCAAGTCAGCAAATTATCTATCACAAGCACCTCCAGCTAAGAAATACTCTACTTTCTCACTAACACCCATCGTTTTCTTTGCATGAGGCTAAGCACTGCCTCCTTAACTCCATAAGGCTAAGCACTGCCTTTCTTTGCATGAGACTAAGCATTGTATCCTCTTTGCATGAGGCTAAGCACTGCCTCCCTAACTGCATAAGGCTAAGCACTGCCTCCCTAACTGCATAAGGCTAAGCACTGCCTTTCTTTGCATGAGACTAAGCGTTGTCTCCTATCTGCATAAGGCTAAGCACTGCCTTTCTTTGTATGAGACTAAGAATTGTCTCCTATTTTCATGAGGCTAAGTACTGCCTTTCCTTGCATCGAGACTAAGAACTGTCTCCTTGCATGAGGCTAAGCATTTCCTCCCTAACTGTATAAGGCTAAGCACTGCCTTTCTTCGCATTTGTACTAAGCATTGTCTCATATTCTTTGCATGAGGCTGAGCATCGCCTCCCTAATTGCATAAGACTAAGCACTGTATCCTCTTCTTGCATGAGGTTAAGCATTGCCTCCCTAATTGCATGAGACTAAGAACTGTCTCCTCTTCTTGCATGAGTCTAAATATTGCCTCACTAATTGCATAAGGCTAAGCACCGCCTTTCCTTGCATCGGGACTAAGCATCGTCTCATCTTCTTGCATGAGGCTAAAAACTACATCCTCAATTGCCTAAGGCTAAGAATTGCCTTGTCCTTGCATAAGACCAAATGCTATCTCCATTATGCTATTTAAAACCTAGCACTATCTTCTATTCGCCTGCGACTAAGAATTGCCTAAGGTCTGTCTCGTTTTACTTCGCATACGGCCGAGCATCATATCTTTTCATCTCATGGGCTGGAACATCGCCATTTTTTCCAAAGGCGTCATCCTCATAGCTGAAAGACACCATTCCATGGCCTGAGGATCTCTCAATATTGCACATCATTATTCAAAGGCGTCATGGTTCAGAGGCACCATTTTCATGTCCCGATGACATCATTTCATGGCCTGCGAATCCCTTATCACATGATTCATGGCCCAGGACGTCATGGTCTAAGGACATCGTCCTCACCGTCCAAAGACAACTTTCATGGTCCAAAGGGAATTCACATCATGTTTAAATTCTTGCAATAATCCATATATACTTGCATGCATTGCGTTTTAAGTTTTTGCAAGTAATCCAAGAAGTAACTGTTCTCCTAACAGGAACAATCTTTGCTCCGATTTCCGTTCAATGTTCATATCCTGCAATCATTTCAAACGCAACCAATCACCATAAGTTACCCACTTTTACTTTATAACCGTTCAAATACTCATTGTGAGATACATCTGTAACGTTTCAGACTCACATTCACGATTTCATATAGACTCATCTGATATTGTTCTACCCAAAAAAACCTTTCCGAAGCATACGACCATTCCTATAATAACTTCATCGGTTCAGTTCACCGTTAGATCCAGAACTACACACGGCCTGATTCCCGTAACACTAGGGATATGTAGGCAACTCAGGAACCAGGGGTCGCCTTAAATCACCTCATTCGATCAAAATCGGTCATCATTTTCTTTACCCGACAAATCTTTCATCATTCTCGGGTAAAGAGGGGCAGCTGTAGATACCCAATTTTGCCCTCATATTTTCCAAAATACATATATACTTTCAAAATAGCATTTTTGCATCATTATTTAATTCATAAACCTATACAAGCATTTTCTTTAATTTTTCATAATTTTTAGAGCTTTAAATTAATTTTCTTGCATTTAAATTATATAAATATTTAGTAATTATCCCTTTAAATTATTTTGTCATGACTTAGTTACCTAAAATTATTATTTTGAACCTATAATATGTGTTTCAAATATTTTATTTCATTTCATATAATTACATTAGTATTTTTAAGCTATTTATCTAATTTTACAATAATGGCCTATTTTCATACATAAAGGCTCTTTATTTTATATTATTTGTGTGAAAATAGCATTTTTATAATATAAAGTTATTATTATAAGTATTTTATTGTATAAATAATATTTTATTTTATTTATTATGAATTTTATAAATTATTTTTGATAAATTTTGGGGCATTTAAATAATAGCCCAATTTTTACCTATTTTCGGACCCAAATATCCCAGTTGCTTAGCCCTATTACCCCAAGCCCAAAACAAAACTACCCTTTTAAAATAACCCGGCCGTTAACCCATTCAAACGACCCGCCCAACCCCATTCTTTCATCTTGGCTGTTGATCTCACATGATCAACGACCCCTAATAAACCAACCCCTTTTTAATTACTTCCCTTACCCAAAACCCTAGCCCATTTCCTACAAACCCGCTGCCTTTGTATCCTCACACGCTCTCATCTCTCAAGCCTAAACCCTAGCTGTCATTACTAAAATCCCAGCCCCAATCCGACCTTACATGGAATGATGGAAATCATCCATGATTCCTTTCCTTTCTTGCATACGCGGAGTTACTTACTATCTTTTGAACGCTACAAGTACTGGTACTTGATTATTTATGGAAGCTAATTCATTGGTGTTATTTTGATTCCGATTCTGTATCATCTTCATGTTTCTGACCTGATACACTAACTATCAGACTCCATGGCTTCGATACAGTGAGATTTTTACCATTTTTGTTCCTCATCTAATTTAGGGTTTCCTGGTTTTGCCCTAAAACTTATTCTAATTGATTTTGCATGTTATATTTTCCTTATTTGGTGTTTAATCTACTGCATTTCCTTATTTTATGTGTTAAATCTGCTACTATATAAACCCCTCCCCTAAATCCCCTTACAACAGACTTTTGAACCTCCTAATCACTGCTATTGTTCTCACTATTCTCCTCTTGTACTCACTACTCACTATTACACTCGAATACTCTCTAAACCGTTGGATTCTGGGCCGCCTAAAAGCCAAGTCCATTAAAATACCTCCTCCGGTGCAAGCACTACTCGGAGCCCATTCTCGAGGCTCTTGTGGACTCTGAAGCATCGGAGACCTGGAGTTCTTGATATTACACTCTTTATTACTCTTTGATTTTGCTACTGGTTAGTACTTTTAACTCTTGCAATGTTAAATTTGTTTCTTTTCTTCTGCATACCTATATGTGTTTGAATTACATAAACATGATTTAATGAGATAGTTTACTGCTTGTGTTAGGCTAATATGTATTCTTCACTACGATTTGCACTTCTATGTTGATTCTTTGTTTTTCTGGAATGAGTTCTATACCTCTAGCATCTGAATATGTTCAGTTTTGAGCTTCAATGCAAGTCCATTTTGATGAATCTGACTATTGTGACCATATGTTGCTAGTTACAGAATTTCTACATATTTTGTTTTGGATATCATCCCAACTCTATGGAAGCCACCCCCACTTGAATGAATCCTTTAGTGCTAAGTCATGTGTCTGCTTTGTGGACGCGTAATTTTTGACCCTCCCCGAGATATTTTACTTTTTAGCATTTAAATATTTATTTTAGGCCTAATATCACTATTTTGACTCGTTTTGACTATTTTTACTTTATTTTAACACAAAAAATTGAAAAATACAAAAATAGTTTCATTTTTCTCTATTCAATTAAGGTAGGTATTTTTAGAAAAAAAAATATTTTTAACCCATTTTTATTGTTAGTATAATCTTTGAAAAGATCAATATATATATAACTTCATGTCATAAGGTAGTTTTTTTGTAATTAATTAGGAATGATTTACAATTTTATAGTTATTATCTTAGGAATTAATATATTAGTCTAGTAGAGTTAAAATGCCACTTTTAAAAGTAAATTTGGCTAAAATATGACCCAATTAGGACCAAGCCCATGATCCCTAAGCCCATAACTACATCTATCAGGACATAAAACACCTCTTACACCCTAACAGACACACACCTACACACCCAAGGAGAACAAAACAAAAAAACCTAGCTGAACCCCTCCTTCCCAAAAACAGTAACGACGACCATATCTTCACCATCAAAACTCACCGATTCCAGCAGCTTACCTCCTCCTCCAGTCGTACCCCCATTTCTCCTGTCGGAATCCGGCGAATACACTCCCCAAAACTCCCATGCTCTCGTCGCCTAAGGCAGCAGCAAATCAGGCGACATACCTCTATCCAGCCGCCGGACACCATCCGTCACCCATCCGCTAAACTCACTGCCGCCAGCCACCTAGACTCGTCAGAAATCGACCACCAGACTCTCACCCCTAAGCCTCTGTCGCGACCCCATCTTATTCATCTCTCAAAATTGCCGCCGAACCACCACCCTCCTCACTCCGCGACGGAACAACAGCTAAAAAGGGAGTTTCAGTCGAGGGAGTAGATTCATTGCCAGGACGAAGTTTCTCGAGATCCGAGGTTGCCGTTTGTTGGTTCCAATATAAGGTTATATGATCGTTGCTATAAACAAATAGGAGTTTCTCCTTGTTAATCAAAGAAAGTTTTCTTTAAGGTATATTTTGTACTTTACTCAACTCATAACTTTACTCTTTCCTTGCTCTTTTCATTTTCTCGATTTTTCTCATTTGAATGGTCTGATTTATGTTCACCTTACTGTAATTGTTAGCCCTGTTATTAAATTTTGTGTTGGATGTTTGTGTGGCAATAGTAATTGCCTGAATGATATAACATTATGCATATGCAAAGAAAATTAGCATTTTCTTTGTTTTGAACGTGAATTTGGACATCTAGAATGGGAAAATTGAATTTATCATGTTAATTTCTTTACTCTATTTGTTTGAGCCGCTAGGAGCTGCTTAGGCCGTAATGCCCACGTAGGAAATCTTTAGGTTATTTTCGACGTTCGCGTGACGTAATTACGACTTTCAAAAATAAAATCAAGGTACGCATTCGCGCGACTTCGGCCAAGCTTTCTTAAATAATTAAGCGTTGTGAATTGTGTACACGTACGTGTGACATGATTCTTGACGCGCCAAAGCATATGAGTACACGTGCGCGTGACTCGTCTTAGGATAATTTCGTAAAAGCGGTAAATGGAAAATATATACATAGGTCCTAAAGATGAGTAAATAAAAAATTTAGGCCAAGTTTAATCATTAAGCGACCGTGCTATAACCACGGAACTGGGGAGTGCCTAACACCTTCTCCCGGGTTAACAGAATTCCTTACCCGGTCTTCTGGTTTTGCAAACTTTAACACAGAGTCAAAACTTCCTAGATTTGGGATTTAAAACAAACCGGTGACTTGGGACACCATAAATTATTCCAAGTGGTAACTCAGAATAAATAAATAATCCCATTTCGGTTATTGTCACTTTAATTGAAAAAACTCCCTTATTACCCTTACCGGGTGAAAAAGTAGGTGTGACAGCTCTGTCGACTCTGCTGGGGACCGAACCCGGAATCTCTGGTTCAAGGTTCAAGAATTCGAGCTTGTGTTTGATTTTACTTGGCTTTATTAAATGTGATTTTACTGTGTGTTGTGCGCTCAAATGTGCTAAATGTTATTTATTTACCGCTTTGATATTTATTTTTAAAACTATCTTCTTACGCCTCCCTTCTGAGTCTTCTAAAATTGGTGCACACGTTCGCGTGGTACGCCTTTCTATTAGAGGTCATACCAAGTAAGAAATACGGGTATGGACTAGCCACTAGGCCGGATGGCCTTTCGTGCTACAGGTACATCGCTGCCACCCCGACTCGAGTTGTCCACTCGGGTAGCCAAGGTCTAGAACAAAACCCCCAGGTTTAACCCTAGAATGACAAAACCTCATGCCGGATCCCTAGTAGGAACGATTATCTGCATCATGTGCATTGTGACTTAGGGGACTCAACACAGGGGTTGGGTCCGTCTAGGACAAGTGCACCCAAATAAAAAAAAACCATCTTGATGCATTTTATGTGCTACATGTTGCATTTTTCAAGGGTAAAATGAGTCATTTGGCGGACCAATGATGGTTGAGGGTAAATGATAAAGAAAAGAGGGTTGAGTGTGAAAAGGAATCAAGTAGGGACCAATTATATTTTTCTTTCACAAATCTATTCATTTCATTATTGTTTAAGAAAAAGACCCAAAAAAAAATGAAAATAAAAATCCAAAAAGATTTTGCACTTTCCCATCATTTTCCAACAAAAAAAAAAATAAAAAATAAAAAATAAGAAAAAAAGAAATTCCTAGAAGAATTTACATGTTTCATCATGTTTCAAAAAAAAAAAGGGAAAGAAGACAAAAAATATGTTTTTTTTTTCAAATCAATGTTATTTTTATTCCTCGTGTATCCAATCTTCCCGAACTACGCATACCTGATTCTCGTCTTTCGGGGCGGGATATATAGGCAGCCCACATAGGGTCCGGTCTTCCTAATGAGTCTTAGATTTCTGGCTTCGGGGGGTCGTAGCCAAATCTTGCATATTTAGCTATATTTGGCCACATATGTTGTTTTTGCAAAATAGGGTTGTTTTCTCAAAGTAGATTGTTATTTCATGTATTAGAGATCTAAATCCACAACAAGGTGCCATCTTAATTCTAAGGTCCATTCCTGTTAAATTTGCATGTCCAGCCACTTTTGGCCACATCAGCCATTCTTGCAGAATGGGGTCATTTTCGCAAAAGTGGTTCAATGACCCATGTTCTTAGAATCTTGAGTACACAACTAGGTGTCATTTTACTTTAAGGCTCATCCTTGTTGAATTTGCATCTCTAGCCGCGTTTGGCCACTCGACCATTTTTGCAAAATGGGTCACTTTTGCAAAGTAATTTCTAGGGCCATGATTGTTGGGAGTTTGAAGTCATATAAGCCTTAGTGAAATATGTTCATGCCTTTGAGGTCACCTTTGTTGAGTTTTCACTAGTAGTCACCCTTGGCCATGTAAGCCATTTTTGCAAAAAAAAAACCAATCGTGTTTGCATGGCTTAATTGAAAGTATTATGGTCTCACACGTGTCTTGAATCACTAACTCTATTTGATCTTATTTTTTTCATTCAGGTATGGATCTATTTGTTAGAGTTTGATCATGACAGATACCCATGACCATTTTAGTCAAGATCATGCATACAAGAGCTGCTTGAAGAAAGTTTTCATTTTTGAGTCTATTTTATGTTGTCTTTTAATTTTTAGTCTTGTACAGTAGTTCGAGTTTGATAGTCTATCCGAGTTTGTCGAGTCTTTTGTTATTGTATTCTTGATTCCATATTCAAGAAAAAATTTGTAAATGAAAAATCCAAAAACATTCTTGTTTTTTTAGTTTATTTTATCCATCACTTCTCCAGAACTACGCTTGGTCTGATTCATGTTGTGGAACATTATACATAGGCAACCTACATAGGGTTCAATCAAATAATTTTCTTAAAAATTTAAAAAAAAACAAAAGTTGAAAATAAAGAGAAAATAAAAAGAATGAGTTTGTGGGACTCAACGGGTGAGAAGAAAGAAACTAGTGATAAGTAAAAGAAAGAGAGAAAGGAAAATGAGCAAGCCAAGGAGGGCTAGTAAAAAGAGAAAAGAAGAGAAGATTGAAATGAACAAAATTGTGATGATGCCAAATGACCTTGTGACTCTTGAAGTCATTCTAGAACCGTTAATTGTTGCTAGGTGCATTGCACACAACATGATGTTTTTATCCGACAAATGCCCTAACGCTATCGGGATGACTTCATTTTGTTCCTCAGTATTATTTTCATCATATCAGAAGGTGGTTGGTTTGTGGTTCCTAAGTTGGTAACTCTTCCTGCAACATAAGGTCTGAAAGGCAATGACAGATGTCAACAGAAATGAGTTGGTTGATACTGATGTACAAAAGCAATTGGTTGAGCAAGACACTGGGTTGGTTGAAGAGGTTAGGCTATTAAGACAAAACATTGCAGACATGTACCAGGCTGGGAAGGCACCACCCTCGCCGCCTCCTAGCTTTCTAGACGCTACCCTTACCCAAGATCCGGTCATCGTGTCAACTGATCCACCGTATTCTTCAGATTTTCCCGCTTACCATAGCTTTCCTAACCTCCCTAATAGCTCAATCATTCGCTCTCCAACTACCTTTCCCAAAAATAGCCCTCTCGATGTTGTTGAGCCCCGCTAACGACAAGATTCAGTGGGCGTTCCTGCTAAACACTTTTAGCCTCAATACCGACCTCATAAATATCCACGTACTCCAGATAATCCTCCCCAATACTACTTCTCCCCACGAAATCCCCAAAGTCATACCTCACCTTCCCACCGCTCTATCCATAATGCATCGCCATATGCTCCCCATCCACAAGACCTGCAATGGCTTGCACGACCTCCACAAATGTCTTACCCACCTCTTCAAGCATGTCAACCACCCGCCCGCAAGAGCTTCCAAAGAGAAAAGTCTTTCACTCCTATCGGAGAATCATATGACAGTCTGTTCCAAAGGCTGAGGCAATTAGACATGTTGGGGCCGATTCAGATAAAAATGCCGAATCCTTTGCCAAAGAATTTTGATTTATCTCAAGGGTGCGCATATTGCTCTAATGCCCCGGGGCACAGTATAGAAAAGAGTTGGCATCTGATAAGAGCAGTCCATAAGCTTATTGATGTAGGTGATATTATCGTGCAAAATCCAGATACAGTGGATACTAGACAAATTCCATTGCCTATTCATAATGAGATTCATATGGTGGGAATGATTTGTGTTGAAAAGGAATATGAGAACTCTTCTAAATCCATTAGAGGGCCACTTGATGCAAAATTTTCAGCGTTATCCGTCTCAGTTCCAGAAGTTGATCTTAAGAATGAGTCGGCAAAAGGGACCCAAAAACAATCTGCTGAGGTCAATGTGATGGAGACTTGTGAAGGTTCTAGTAATATTGATGTGGAACTCAGTGGCTAAGATGTCGGGCTTGGTGATTGGAAAGACGCTCCTTTCTTGGCTAGCCGGGGGAGTCTTGGTGGTTTATTTTGTTGTCATTTCTGTTGTCAGGGTTATTTCAGGGTTGTAATCCGGATATTGTCTTGTGACTCAAACCCTTCTATCCTTTATTTTGCCTAGTTTGTTTAGTCTTAGTAATCCGTTAGTGTTATCTAGGTTTGTTCCAGGGTTGTGACCCCAGTTTTTCTTGCTTGTTTTGTTGTTCACACTTTTACACTATCAGTTTAATGTAATCACTTGTTGTCTTTCATTTCTTGTCCCTTTTTGCTTAGTTCTCTTTTCCTTTTTATTAGTCTTTTCATGCTGACTCTAGTGACATGACATGCACGCGTAATTAGCATGGTCTTAAAAGTTAGTTTAATCATGAAGCAACAAAACAAGTTTTGTATTTGAGGGAAAAACGTAAAGATTTAGACATTTTGAGATCATTTAAAGCCCGAATTGTGAGAAACTGGGGCAGATAGTTTGGGAAGTTAAGAGGAAGATAAGAAATTATTACAAGAGAGTGCGTCCCAGACAATTTGAAGCAAGCAACTTTGAGTTCAAGTTTATCTCAAGAGTGTTTGCTCCCAATTGACGGAGCACATCCATTATGAAGAAAAGATCACACAAAGAGAGTTTTGTACTTGACAAGACACAGAAAAAAAGTGAAAGGCATACGAGTGATATCAATGCCAAAGCTGCAAAAGAAATGATGTGCATGATCTTCATTTTTCATCCTCAGGTTGCAAGTGTTGTACTTGGCGTTTTCAGGGATTGGGAGGCCCTCTTTAAGCTATCCAAACACTTTATACCATTTGGTACCCCTTTTTGAGCCTATGCTAATTTTCTTGACCTTCCCTCTTTTGGAATCGAGTCAGAGTCATTAATAAAAAAAGAGAAAAAATATATATCATGCCCCATAAGGTTTGTTTTAGAAACATCATTCCAAAAGAAAATTGCAGAAAAGAAAAGAGAAAAAAAAAAGAAGAAGAAAAAAATAGAAAAAGAGAAAAAAAGAAAAGAAAAAGAAAAAGAAAAAGAAAAGAAAATTGTAGCAACAAAGAGTAGTTGTTTGAACTAAGTTCATCCTGATTCTTGTCATCACAAGATACGTAGGCAGCCTTATGGTTCGGTCGCACCAAATAAAATATTTCATAATCCCACGAAGTCTGAGTGGGGCAATTCTTCTTAGAAATTCCAAAAAAAAAGAATCAAATTCCCTTATTTAGAAGTTGGGGCAAAGTTTTAGAATTGATTCAAAAAGTTGTAAATAAATTAACCTCGTCATCATGGTTATTTTGAGCCTTTATGATATCCTTTTTTTCAAACCCTGTCCAAAAGCGACATTACAATCCAAAAAGACCTCCCAGATAATCTTTGAGAGTGCCAAGTTAGACATGCCAGGAACATATGATACTTTTACCATGGTTATGCCTTGCCATTTGCAGAATCAGAGGAAATAAGAAGAAAAGAATAAATATGAGAGAGTCTTATTGGTGAAAACCTTCACAGGCACCATAAAGCGACGGTGAGTTGAGAGAAAGAGAAAATGGGAGAGGCTTGATGGTGAAAACCCTTTGGGTAATACAAGTCGAATAAGGATCATGAATCAGACAGGATAATCAGAGCATTGAAGCCCAGTTTCACGGCTTAGAGGTATAACAAGAGTTGAACATTAGACTTGCTTGACAGATTAGGCTACTTAATCCAAAAATGCATGTCATGGTCATTACAGTTGGTGTCCACATCTGATAGGTTTCTACCTTGTAGTTTTCTTGTTAGATATCATGTCTTTCCATTATATCTCACTTTGTTCCTCTTGTTTTGTTCAAGTCCTCTTTTGATACAGTTTGGTTAGAACAAATGAGAAATGACTTCAAAATTTGCATCCAGCTTTCCAATTGCACAGAACGGAATGTGGCTTGCACATCAAAGCGGCACAAGTCAGGAAAGAACAATATGCGCACTGATTTGATAACATTCGACGTGCTTTGGGATTCATGTGAAATGCAAAGATTCGGTAAATTTCAATTCATGAGAAATACATCGGGTATAAGGTATTGGTCTTGAACGGATCAGTGGTGTTATCATTGATAAGGGTTGACAGAGAAAAATGGTTAACCAATAACAAGCAAGGTCTTCCGAGTCAAAACCAAGGTTAATCATGGCAAGTGCAGGAGTAATCGTCCTCAATGTCAAGGCCACAAACCAACCACCACATTTTAAACTCACAAGTTTTCTTTGTTTGAAGCAGGGACGAAGACTGTGTCCATATCAAGTTTGGAAGGTTCGCTTGAACCTTTCAGGTGTCATGCCCAATTTTGTCAGCGCAAAGACTATTTGAGAATGTTTTTGTTACCTCCTAGGAATCCCCTAGTTGAGAAGATCATCACCTCTCAAGAATTTTCTCTAGTTGAGAAGAACCATACCTCCTAGACATCGCACAAGTTGGGAAGAATCTTTAGTTTTCCTCTAGTTCAAGGGTCCCGCCTGAAAAATAAGGCTAATAGTTTCCTTAAGTAGTTAATCTTTAGTTTTCATTAAGTTCAGGGGTCCCGCCTGGAAATAGGGCCAGTTTTAGTTTTCTCCAGTTGTCAGTCTTTAGTTTTCTTAAGTTCAGGGGTCCCGCCTGGAGAATAGGGTCAATTGTTAGTTTCGTTATGTTTAAATCTCTAGTTTTTTTTTGAGTTCAGGTGTCTCGCCTGGAGAATAAGGTCAACTTTACTTAGTCAGACTCAGTTTTTAGCTTAATCAGAACGAAGCATGATAGTGACATAAGAGGACATCTTCAGCAACAATTCCACGAGCTAACCACCAAGTTTTCAAACTAACAAGATTTAGTTTGTTTGAGATAGGGGCAAGAAATTTTTTTCAATCTGCAGGGTTCCTCCATAAGGAAAGTATGGTTCAAGAGCAAGGAATTTCTTCTTTCAGCAGGGATCTTCCAAAAAGAGAGCAGGGCTCAGGTAAGTTCATCTTCAGTTTTCAGGACCCTCCTGGAAAATGAGATTTAGTTTTAAAATTATCAGGACCCTCCTGGATAATGGGATTTAGGTTTTAAATTCTCAGGACCATCCTGGATAATGGGATTTTAATTTCAAATTTTCAAAGATTTAGTTTTCGGGTTTTCAGGACCCTCCTGGATAATGGGATTTGATTTCAATTTTCAAAGGTTTAGGTTTTAAGTTCTCAGGACCCTCCTGGACAATGGGACTTAGTTAAAATTCAAAACATCCATGAGTAGCAAGATCTAGCATAAGCTCTACTTTGAGGAAATATAGTTGGCTTTAAAGTTTTCATTCTTAAGATGAGATTCAATTTGAAATTTTCAGGACCCTCCTGGATAATGGGAGTTAGTTTAAATTCTTAAATATTTTGGGTAACATGATTCGATTAACACTCACAAATGAGCCCAGATACTAAACTGGGGCAGAAAATTTTCTTTGTTTTGTCTATTTTTTTGTGATTGCAGGCACCCACCTGAAGAATAGAGTCAAACTTCGGTTTACATTTTCAAGTTCAAGTTGTGGAAATCAGGCGCCCGCCTGAAGAACAAGGGAATACAGTTCAGTTTTTGCAATCAGGCGCCCACCCGGAGAACAAGGGAATATAGTTTCAAGTTTTGGTAATCAGGCACCCACCTGGAGAAGAAAGGGAACACAGTTCGAGTTTTGGCAATCAGGCACCCACTTGGAAAACAAGGGAATACAATTCAAGTTTTGGCAATCAGACGCCCACCTGGAGAACAAGGGAATACAGTTCAAGTTTTGGCAATCATGCGCCCACCTGAATAACAAAGGGAATACATTTTTGAGGTTTTGGCAGTCAGGCGCCCACCTGGAGAACAAGGGGATACAGTTCAAGTTTTGGCAATCAGGCACACACCTGGAGAACAAGGGAATACAGTTCAAGTTTTGGCAATCAGGCGCCCACCTGGAGAACAAGGGGATACAGTTCAAGTTTTGGCAATCAGGCACACACCTGGAGAACAAGGGAATACAGTTCAAGTTTTGGCAATCAGGCGCCCACCTGGAGAACAAGGGAATATAGTTCAAGTTCGGGCAATCAGGTGCCCACCTGGAGAACAAGGGAATACAGTTCGAGTTTTGGCAATCAGGCGCCCACCTAGAGAACAAGGGAATACAGGTTTATGTTTTGGAAATCAGGTGCCCGCCTGGAGAACAAGGAGATACAATCCATGTTCCAGCAATCAGGCACCCACCTAGAGAACAAGAGAATACAGTTCGAGTTTTGGCAATCAGGCTCCCACCTAGAGAACAAGGGAATACAGATTTAAGTTTTGGCAATCAAGCGCCCGCCTGGAGAACAAGGAGATACAATCCAAGTTCCGGAAATGAGGCACCCACCTGGAGAACAAGGGAATACAGTTCGAGTTTTGGCAATCAGGCGCTCACCTGGAGAAAAAGGGAATACAATTTCAAGTTTTGGCAATCAGGCGCCCACCTGGAGAACAAGGGAATACAGTTCAAGGGCAATCAGGCATCCACCTGGAGAACAAGGGAATACAGTTCGAGTTTTGGCAATCAGGCGCCCACCTGGAGAACAAGGGAATACAGTTCAAGGGCAATCAGGCATCCACCTGGAGAACAAGGGAATACAGTTCGAGTTTTGGCAATCAGGCGCCCACCTGGAGAACAAAGGGAATACAATTTAAAGTTTTTGGCAATCAGGCGCCCACCTGGAGAACAAAGGGAATACAGTTTCAAGTTTTTGGAAATCAGACGCCCACCTGGAGAACAATGGAATACAGTTCGAATTTTGGCAATCAGGCGCCCACCTGGAGAACAAGGTAATACAGTTCAAGTTTTGGCAATTAGGCGCCCACCTGGAGAAGAAGGGAATGCAGTCCACGTCTCGGCAATCAGGCACTCACCTGGAAAACAAGGGAAGTCACTTCATAATTCAATTCAGGTTAGAAGTAGCAGAAGCTCGCGGCAAGGATGTCGACAATAGATGACCAACAGAAGTATTCTTAATCCAGAATAAAAGAAAAAAAACAAAAAAAGGAAGAAGTGTCCAAAATGCAGAAGTAGAGGCAGTATGTGGATTGCTCAAGACGTGGCTGAGTCACAAGATTTGCATGTCCCGTTGTGCTCTAGAGAAGCCGTGGAAGAATAAATCATCACCTGCAACTAGCAAATATCAAGGTTCAAACCTAAAGTCTGCATGAAGAACCATTCAACACTCAAGATCAAGCTTCAGAAGACTTATAGATAGGAATCTTGTAACTCATAGCTGATAGGCTTAGTTAGTTTTTAATTTTATTTTTGATTTTGATGTAATAACAGGACCTCGGAATGGAACCTCGACGGAACGTCACCTCACTCGACACTCCACCTCGGTATCCTCCTCCGTCACTCTTCCTACCTATGAACTACACGTGGCCTGATTCCTTTATAGCCAAGGCTATGTAGGCAGCTCAGATACCAGGGCTCGGTCACATTCTCCTTTCCTTTAGTTTTAGGTCTCTCTAAATAAGGGTCTGGTCAAAAAACTTGTCTAGTCGTTCTTTTTCTGAAAACACTCCGTGTTTCCAGTCAAAGAGGACAACTGTAGACGCGTAATTATTGACCCTCCTTGAGATACTATACTTTTTAGCGTTTAAATATTTATTTTAGGCCTAATATCACTATTTTTTGACTCGTTTTGACTATTTTTACTTTATTTTATCACAAAAAATTGAAAAATACAAAAATAGTTTCATTTTTCTCTATTCAATTAAGGTATTAGGTATTTTTAGAAAAAAAATATTATTTTTAACCCATTTTTATTTTTACTATAATCTTTGAAAATATCAATATATATAACTTCATGTCATAAGGTAGTTTGTTTTAATTAATTAGGAATGATATTACAATTTTATAGTTATTATCTTAGGAATTAATATTTTAGTCTACTAGAGTTAAAATGCCACTTTTAAAAGTAAATTTGGCCAAATTTGAACCAATTAGGACCAAGCCCATGATCCCTAAGCCCATAACTACACCCATCAGGACATAAAACACTGTTGGAATAAATAATCCCATTTTGGTTATTTTCACTTTAATTGGAAATGAGATTATTTATTTATTAAGAGTCGCCACTTGAAATAATTTATGGTGTCCCAAGTCACCGGTTTGTTTTAAATCCCAAATCAAGAAAGTTTTGACTCTGTGTTAAAGTTTGCGAAATCAGAAGACCGGGTAAGGAATTCTGTTAATCCGGGAGGAGGTGTTAGGCAATCCCGAGTTCCGTAGTTCTAGCACGGTCGCTTAATGATTAAACTTGGCTAAATTGTTTATTTACTCATCTTTAGGACCTATGTATATTTCCTTTTACCGCTTTTACGAAATCCTGAGACAAGTCACGCGCACGTGTACTCATATGGTTTGGCGCGTCAAGAATCATGTCACGCGTACGTGTACACAATCACAATGCTTAATTATTTAAGAAATCTTGGTCGAAGTTGCACGAACGCGTACCTTGATTTTATTTTTGAAAGTCGCAATTACATCACGCGAACGTCGAAAAAACCTAAAGATTGCCTACCCGGGCATTACGGCCTCAGCAGCTCCTAGCGGCTCGAACAAATAAAGTAAATCAATTAACATGATAAATTCAATTTTCCCATTCTAGATGTCCAAATTATCCTTTGCCTATGCATAGTGTTATATCATTCAGGCAATTACTATTGCCACACAAACATCCAAGACAAAACTTAATCACAGGGCTAACAATTACAGTAAGGTGAACACAAATCAGACCATTCATATGAGAAAAATCGAGAAAATGAAAAGAGCAAGGAAAGAGTAAATCTATGAGTTGAGTAAAGTACAAAATATACCTTAAAGAAAACTTTCTTTGATTAACAAAGAGAAAATCCAGTTTGTTTACAACAACAATCAAATCCCGGCAACTCGAACTTATCGGAAAAATGGACGCAATAGATTGGAACCAACGAACGACAACCTCGGATATCGAAAAACTTTGTCCTGGTAATGACTCTACTCCATCGACTGAAACTCCCTTTTTAGCTGTTGTTCCATCGCAGAGTGAGGAGGGTGGTGGTTCAGCGGCGATTTTGAGAGGTGAAGAAGATGAGGTCGCGGCAGAGGCTTAGGGGTGAGAGTGTGGTGGTCCATTTCCGACGAGTCTAGGTGGATGGAGGCAGTGAGTTTAGCGGATGAGGAGTGACGGCTGGTGTCCGGCGGCTAGATAGAGGCCTGTCGCCGAATTTGCTGTTGCCTTAGGAGACAAGAGAACGGGAGTTTTTGGGAGTGTATTCGCCGGATTCCGGCAGTAGAAATGGGGGTACGACTGGAGGAGGAGGTAAGCTGCTGGAATCAGTGAGTTTTGCTAGTGAGGATATGGCCGCCGTTTCTGTTTTTAGGAAAGAGGTGTTCAGCTAGGGTTTTTTTTGGTTCTCCTTGGGTGTATAGGTGTGTGTCTGTTACAGTGTAAGAGGTGTTTTATGTCCTTATGGGTGTAGTTATGGGCTTAGGGATCATGGGCTTGGTAATTGGTCAAATTTTGGCCAAATTTACTTTTAAAATTGGCATTTTAACTCTACTAGACTAAAATATTAATTCCTAAGATAATAACTATAAAATTGTAAAATCATTTATAATTAATTAAAAGAAACTACCTTATGACATATAGTTATATATATTGATCTTTTCAAAGATTATACTAAAAATAAAAATGGGTTACAAATAATATTGTTTTCTAAAAATACCTAATACCTTAATTGAATAGAGAAAAATGAAACTATTTTTGTATTTTTCAATTTTTTGTGATAAAATAAAGTGAAATTAGTCAAAACGAGTCAAAAAATAGTGATATTAGGCCTAAAATAAATATTTAAATGCTAAAATATATAATATCTCGGGGAGGGTAAAAAATTACGCATCTACAGTCTTGACTTCCCTTTGTGTATTAGTCCCAATTTTATGGAATACTGCTTTAAAGTTTGCTCTAAATATGTTTCCTTACTATCCTGATTTTAAGATAAATACTCCATTTTTTTTATCGACTATGACCTTGCTTGTATGCAAATATGTTTCCCCAGTATGCCTTTGGTTCATTTGCTACCCCGTCCTTCCAGTGATTATCACAATGTATGTCCCCCATCATGTCCAAATACTGATTAACATGGTATTAGGATGTTTATTTAACTTAATTTGGATCTTTAGGTCTCAACTAGTTTAACTTCATGCATTTGTACATGATAATCTATGTATGCATGTAAACCTGTTTCTTCTCCTAATTATTTCAATATAAGGTTGTCTATGTGGTACTTTGCTATGTGTGGAAATCTTGTTGAACCTACTGGCATGCTTGACTAGTTGCTCTGTATGCTCAACTTGGTGTATCACTTTATTTCTTCCCCTCTATCACTATCCACTCTCCTTACCAGCTACTCATGCTATTCTGAATTCTCATTCTTAGCCGGCTAAAAGTCAAGACTATCTAGGTTCTATTGTTGGCCTCCCTAGTGTGAGTACTACTTGGGGTCCAATTGAGGCCATTGTGAACTCTGACACACCAGGGCTTGGTTATAGTCACTCCCTCAACCTCCAAAAATGTTCCTACTATTCTACTTCTGTGTCATGTACTGTGTATCTATATTGGTTATTCCAAGTGGTGCAACACTTGGTGTTGTGGCTAAGTGAATTGGTTTGGACTCTTCTATGGAACCTTGAGTCGTGTATTGAGTTGCAAAATCGCTTTTAAAGCATATGGTTATTAGTATTACTATGTTTTGTTATACTTGGGTTGTAAGCTATGTTTGGGGCCTAGTGCCGATCTGTTTTAACCCCTTGAGGGATATTTTAGTGATATTCCTCACTTTGAAACTATGATTTAACACTCAGTCTTTCTTATGAAATTGTTGACCCTCTTATTTGATAATATTACTATTTCTTGAAATGAGATACTATTTTGGGTCGAGAACCCCGTTTTAATTATGGCCCGAATGGCATGCTGAGAGTGTCTGACTGAGTGAGGCCGAGGGCCAATATTGTGAGGATGTTATGATATAAGAGAGGCCGAGTGCCTGAGAGTGATTGATGTCATGATTTGGCTTGTTTATAGAGCTTGGGATGTATGAGCCCCTCTGGATTCTATACATACCCCCAGAGTGCAGGTACCTACTGAGTGCGAGTGCCGAGTGATGAGTGATTGGGAGGCATGAGTGACAGTGAGGTTGCCCGCAGGGCTGATACTGAGTGATGGTGAGGTGCTGAGGGAAATTGTTACGAGTGATGATTATGGCCCGATGGGAAGTTTTATGATGATATTTTACTGAGTTTTGACTATGATTCACTTCATTTTTCAAACTGATATTACTGAGATATATTGAAAATATACTTGTTTCAAAAGGATTTTATGGAAATCAATTTTCGAACTTATGTATATTGTATAGAGACTTGATGTTTTGCTGTTTTGTGGATTGGTGTTTTGTGATGTGTGTTCATATACTTCAGACTGTGATTTATTTTCATTACTACTGAGTTGGCGTACTCATCATTACTCCCTGTACCCCTGTGTGCAGATCCAGGTACTGGTTCGAAGCAGTAGTCGTCCGAGCTCGTTGTCATCAGTGTTTGGGATTTCGAGGTAGTTGTCCAGCGTCCGCAGCTTCTCCACTTCCCTTCTTCATTTAGTACTTAGTATTTGATTCATAGACATAATTATGACATTTGCAGAGTTAGTTTATTTCTTAGATGCTCGGGATCGGTTGACTCCAGTCTTAGGGGATTTGTTTAGACTGTTAAATAATTATTGCGGCGTAAAGACTTAAAGAAATTATTTTATACTCTGTTTGCTGATTATTATTGATTTTCATATTGTTATAATAGAACAAATGTGTAGTTATTTGATGGTTGGCTAGACTAGTTCCACGATAGGCGCCATCACGACCTGTTAGGATTTGGGGTCGTGACAAGTTGGTATCAGAGCTCTAGGTTACATAGGACTCAATAATCATGAGCAAGTTTAGTAGAGACGTGCAGATCGGTACGAAGACGTCTGTACTTATCTTCGAGAGGCTACAAAACTCTTAGGAAAAATCTCATTTTCTTGAACTCTTTCGTGCCATTCTATTGGTTTTTGAAATCTAAACTACTATTGCTTCATTCTCTCACAGATGGCGAGGACACGCACTATCGATCAGAATGATCAGACACCAGCCAGACCCACAACGGGTTGAGGCCGTGTTGGAGTTAGGGGACCAGCCTGCGCAGCAGCCGGGAAAATAACACAGGATACCCCTGTCATTCAGGATCAGGTTCCCGCCGAGGGTGCTCCAGCGGGACAGGCTCAGGCACCGGCAATGCCTATTGTTATCCCGGAGACCCTGGCTCAGATATTGATGGTGTGTACCAGTTTGGCTCAGGCAGTTGCTATGTCTACTACTACCACTACAGCTCAGGCCAGGGGAGGCGTTCAGACTCCAGCTGCCGGGACACCTGAGCAGGCTGTACAGGGTATTCAGGCATCGGGGGTAGTCCCAGCGCAGCCGGTTGCCCCAGTTCAGGACTATGTGGTTTCAGCTATGCCCGAGGATGAGTAGCGTAGGCTGGAGAGGTTCAGTAGACTTCAGTCTCCGACTTTAAGCGGCACAGAGGGTGAGGGTGCCCAAGTTTTCTGGATAAATGCCAGAGGATACTACGTACTGCGGGTATTTTGGAGACCAGTGGGGTCTCATTTGCTACATTTCAATTTGTTGGTGCTGCTTTCACTTAGTGGGAGGAATTTGAGAGGCGTAGGCCGGTTGGTTCAGCACCACTCACCTGGCAGCAGTTCTCCACGATCTTTTTGGAGAAGTATGTCCCTCAGTCCCACAGAGAGGAGCAGCGCAGGCAGCTTGAGCAGCTGCTCCAGGGAGAGTTGTCAGTTACTCAGTACGAGATGAGGTTTTTCGAGTTGGCTAGACATGATTCTAAGTTAGTCCCTACTGATATGGAGAGGATCAGAAGATTTGTAGATGGTCTCACGTATCAGCTTCGGATTTTGATGACCAGGGAGAGAGTGTCTGGAGCTATATTTGAGCAGGTAGTTGACATTTCTCGAGACATTGTGTCGGTTCATAGGCAGGAGCGTGAGGAGAGGGAGGACAAGAGGCCTCGGGGATTAGGTAGCTTCAGTGGTGCCCCTTCTAGAGGACAGTTTCAGCACGACATAGGTCGTCCATTTAGACCTCCACAGCCAGCTCCCCCAGCTTACAGTGGTGCATCTTCGGGGCAGGGTCCCCGCAGTTCTCATCAGGGACGTTCATCTTTTAGTGCCCTTCCAGCTTAGAGTTCCTCCAGAGCATCATCATATCAGGGTTCTTCTATGCATGTTCATCCGATGGTTATCATGATGGCAGGGGTTCTCATCAATCTCCATCTCCAGCTCCAGGTGGTTATTTTAAGTGTGGAGAGTTCGGACATGGGTGGAGGCAGTGTCCTCGTCGTCCTGGTAGTTCATCTCAGCAGAGGGTTCAGCCCTCGACTTCAGCCCCAGTCACTTCACCACCTACCCAGGCAGTCAGGGGTGGTGGTCAGGCAGCTAGAGGCCGCCCTAGAGGGGGAGGTCGAACAGGTGGAGACCAGCCATGTATTTATGCACTTCCGGCCAGGCCGGATGCTATGGCCTCTGATGCAGTGATCGCAGGTATTGTCTCAGTCTGTTGCCGAGATGCTTTGGCTTTATTTGACCCTGGTTCAGCATATTCCTATGTTTTATTTTGCCCATTTTCTGGATATGCCCCGTGAGTCTTTAGTTACCTCTGTTCATGTGTCGACTCTGGTGGGCGATACTGTTGTTGTGGACCGTATGTATCGGTCATGTATGATATATATTGGGGTCCGTAGACCCAAGTGGACCTACTGTTACTTAGTATGATCAATTTTGACGTGATTCTGGGCATAGATTGGTTATCCCCATGTCATGCTATTCTTGATTGTCACGCTAAGACCGTGACCCTAGCTATGCCCAGAGTTCCAAGAGTCCAGTAGAGAGGGTCTATAGAGCTTGTGCCTAGCAGAGTGATTTCTTATTTGAAGGCTCAGTGTATGGTTGAGAAAGGGTGTGAGTCTTATCTTGCTTTTGTGAGGGATGTTGGTACTGAGACTCCTTCTGTTGATTCTGTTCCTGTGGTCCGTGATTTTTCGGACGTATTTCCTGCAGACCTTCCAAGCATGCCACCTGATAGGGATATTGATTTTAGTATTGACCTGGTGCCAGACACCCAGCCTATCTCTATTCCACCTTACCGCATGGCACCAACGGAGTTGAAAGAATTGAAAGAGCAGCTTCAGGAACTCCTAGATAAGGGGTTCATTAAGCCTAGTGTGTCACCTTGTGGTGCACTGATGTTGTTTGTGAAAAAGAAAGATGGCTCCATGCGCATGTGTATTGATTATAGACAGTTGAATAAGGTTACGGTGAAGAACCGGTATCCGTTTCCCAGTATTGATGACTTGTTTGACAAGATTCATGGAGCTAGAGTGTTCTCCAAGATTGACTTGAGATCTTGTTATCATCAGTTGAAGATTCAGGATTCTGACATTCCGAAGACGACTTTCAGGACCAGATATGGTCATTATGAGTTCCTGGTTATGTCATTTGGGCTAACCAATTCCCCAGCTGCGTTCATGCAATTGATGAACATCGTGTTTCAGCCTTACCTTGATTCTTTCGTCATTGTGTTCATTGATGACATCCTGGTTCATTATCCTAGCCAGGAAGAGCATGCTCAGGATTTGAGAGTTGTGTTACAGAGGTTGAGGGAGGAGAAGCTTTATGCAAAATTCTCCAAGTGTGAGTTTTGGCTTGGTTCAGTAGCTTTCTTGGGTCACGTGGTGTCTATTGAGGGTATTCAAGTTGATCCGAAGAAGATAGAGGCGGTGCAGAGTTGGCCCAGACCGTCCTCAGCTACAGAGATTAGAAGTTTCCTTGGTTTGGCGGGATATTACCGTCGCTTTGTGGAAGGATTCTCTTCTATTGCATCGCCTTTGACCAGATTGACCCAGAAGGGTGCTCCATTCAGATGGTCTGATGAGTGTGAGGAGAGCTTTCAGAAGCTCAAGTCAGCATTGACCACAACTCCGATACTAGTTTTGCCTACTGGTTCGGGTTCTTACACAGTGTATTGTGATGCTTCTAGAATTTGTTTGGGAGCGGTATTGATGCAGGACGGTGGGGTGATTGCCTATGCGTCTAGACAGTTGAAGGTGCATGAGAAGAATTATCCAGTGCACGATCTTGAGTTAGCTGCCATTGTTCATGCCTTGAAGATTTGGTGGCATTATTTGTATGGAGTGCAGTGTGAGATTTTCACAGATCATCATAGTTTGCAGTATCTGCTGAGGCAGAAGGACTTGAATTTGCGTCAGAGGAGATGATCAGAGCTTCTCAAGGATTATGACCTCACTATTTTGTATCATCCGGGGAAGGCCAATGTAGTGGCCGATGCTTTGAGTCGCAGGGCCGAGAGTTTGGGGAGTCTATCTTACCTTTCAGCAGCAGAACGGCCTTTAGCACTTGATGTTCAGGCTTTAGCGGGTCAGTTGGTGAGATTGGATTTGTCAGACCCTCCACGGGTATTAGCTAGCATGGCTTCTCGGTCTTCTCTTTATGATCAGATTAGAGCTCAGCAGTATGACGATCCGCATTTGTTAGTACTTCAGGACATGGTCCGTCGAGGTGATGCCAGGGATGTGACTATTGGTGATGATGGTGTTATGAGGATGTAGGTTTGTATTTGCGTGCCTAATGTGGATGGGCTTCGAGAGTTTATATTAGTAGAAGCCCACAGCTCGTGTTATTCCATCCATTCGGGTGCCGCGAAGATGTATCAGGATCTGAGACATCAGTATTGGTGGAGGCGGATGAAGAGAGATAATGTTGAATATGTAGCACAGTGTCTCAACTGCTAGCAGATCAAGTATGAGCACCAGAGACCAGGAGGATTACTTCAGAGGTTAGATATTCCGGAGTGGAAGTAGGAGCAGATCACTATGGACTTCGTAGTTGGGCTTCCACGGACTTCGAAGGGTTTTGATGCTATTTGGGTCATTGTGTTTAGATTGACCAAGTCCGCGAACTTCATTCCTGTTGGTACTAATTATACTTCAGAGCGATTAGCTGGTATGTACATCAGGGAGATTGTCCGATTGCATGGGGTTCCAGTTTCTATCATTTCTGACAGAGGTACTCAGTTCACATCTCAGTTTTGGAGGTTCGTGCAGAGAGGTATGGGTACTCAGGTAGAGTTGAGCACATCATTTCATCCTCAGACCGACGGGCAGTCGGAGAGGACTATTCAGATTCTGGAGGACATGTTACGGGCCTATGTGATTGATTTTGGTGGCTCATGGGATCAGTTTCTGCCACTAGCGGGGTTTGCATATAATAATAGCGACCAGTCCAGTATTCAAATGGCCCCGTACGAGGCTTTATATGGTAGGGGGTGTAGATCTCCGGTTGGTTGGTTCGAGCCCGTGAGGCTAGGCTATTGGGCACAAATTTGATTCAGGATGCGTTAGAGAAGGTGAAGTTGATTCAGGAGAAACTTCGCACGGCACAGTCTAGGCAGAAGAGTTATGCGGACCGGAAGGTCCGGGATGTGTCTTTTATGGAAGGTGATAAGGTACTGTTGAAGGTATCACCCATGAAGGGTGTTATCAGGTTCGGAAAGAGGGGAAATCTGAGTCCACAGTTTATCGGTCCTTTTTGAGGTACTTCAGAAGGTTGGAGAGGTGGCTTATAGACTTGCCTTGCCACCCAACCTATCGAGTGTTCATCCGGTATTTCATGTGGCGATGCTCAGGAAATATGTTGGTGACCCGTCTCATGTGTTAGACTTCAACACAGTCCAGCTCGAGGGTGATATGTCATATGAGGTAGAGCCAGTAACAATTTTGGATCGTCCAAGAATATAGCTTCTTTGAAGGTAGAGTGGAGAGGTCAGCCAGTGGAGGAGGCTACTTAGAAGACCGAGCGGGAGATGGAGAGCAGATATCCTCACTTGTTTGAGACTCCTGGTGTGTTTCTAGACCCGTTCGAGGATGAACATTTGTTTAAGAAGGGGAGAATGTAACGACCCGGTCGATCGTTACGTAGAACATGCATTATAATTACTGTTATTGCTTTGTCATAGGTTGGTTATACTGTTTATGATGTGTTAGTGTTTGTAGGCTCAGAATCAGAATGATTGTAGTGAGAATTTAGTCACTTAGTCCTTAAGAATAGCCTTAAAGTGGGAGAAGTCAATTGAGAGTTGACTTATTGGTAAACGACCTCGGAATGTGGATTTTATGTCTCAAATGGCTTCGTTAGGTGATTTGGGACTTAGGAGTGTGTTCGGAATATTTTTGTGATGTCCGGTTTAGAATTAGGCTTGAATTGGCGAAAGTTAGTTTTTGGCGATTTTCGGTCGGCAATGAAAAATAGGCTATCGGGTTCGAATGGAATTTTGGAAGTTGAAACAAGTTCGTAATGTTATTTTGGATATGTGTGCAAAATTTCAGATCAATCATAGGTGTTTTGGATAGTTTCGGCATCGTTGGTGAATTGTAGAAATTTCAAAGTTCATAGGCTTGAATTCGATGTAATTTTGGTGTTTTGATGTTTTTTTTTTGGTGTTACGAGGGCTCGACTAAGTTTAAATGATATTATGGGATGTGTTGGTATGGTTGGTTGAGGTCCCGAGGGCCTCGGGTGAGTTTCGGGTGGTCAACGGGGTGATTGTTGGATTTTTAACCAGCTGAATTGCTGGTGTTTCTGCAACAGGGGTTTACCCTATGCGTTCGCGGAGGTGGTCCCGCGTTCGCATAAGGGCTTTGGGCTTCTGAGGAAATTCCTTCTATGCGTTCGCGAGCCTGGAGGTGCGAACACGGTGAGTGGAGGGATCTGGGCATTGCGAATGCGGGAGTAGAGGTGCGTTCGCGTAGAGTATAGGTGGTTGAGGGACCCCCAGGCCCATTGGTCTATGTGTTCGCGGGGCCTGAGGTGCGTTCGCGAAGGTGGGGCTGGTAGCTGCATTCGCATAGAGGAAGTTAAGGCCACTGGATTTTTGTTCTATGCGAACGCGGTCGTTTTGGTGCGTTCGTGATGAGTAAAACCTGCGCAGTATATAATTAACCCATCTGCGACCATAACCCACTTTCCCACAATTTTTGAACGGGAAGAAGCTTTTGAGGCGATTTTTAAGAGAGGAAATCATTGTTCTTCATTGAGGTAAGGATTTTGGACCCTAAAACTCGATTACATGTGATTAAGGATCAAATTATCATCGTTTAATTTATGAAAATCAGTAGAAAAAGATGGAATTATGGCTTGAGATTATGAGATCTTTAGGGGATGATTTGAGGGGACAAACGAACTCAGATTTTAGAGTTCTTTATATGTACGGACTCGTTAGATGAGAAAGAACATTTTGGTATAAAATTTGTCGAGTTCCGAGACGCGGGCTCGGGGGTCGGGTTTTGGCTAATTTCGGGTTTTGTGCTAAAATTGATATTTTTCAATTGGAATTCATTCCCGGGTATCATAATTTGATGAGAAAGATCTGATCTTTATAGATTTGGAGTACTCGGAAGTTGATTCGAGAGGCAAGCGGGTTGCAGAGTATCTTTTCGGGCTAGTTTGAGGTAAGTAATGTCTTTATATCTTGTCCTGAGGGTATGAAACCCCGGACTTTACATCCTTTCACGGATTTGGAGTGACGCACACACTGGATGACGAGTGTTGGGCGTGCACAAATTGGAATTTGGAAAATGTATCTTTTTAGGCAACTATTGAGTTGCGAAATCGCTTTTAAAGCATATGGTTATTAGTATTAATATGTTTTGTTATACTTGGGCTGTAAGCCATGTCTGGGGCCTAGTGCCGATCTGTTTTAACCCCTTGAGGGCTATTTTATTGATATTCCTCACTTTGAAACTATGATGTTACACTCAGTCTTTCTTGTGAAATTGTTGACCCTCTTATTTGATAATATTACTATTTCTTGAAATGAGATACTATTTTAGGTTGAGGACCCCGTTTTAATTAAGGCCCGAATGGCATGGTGAGAGTGTCTAACTGAGTGAGGTCGAGGGCCAATATTGTGAGGATGTTATGATATGAGAGAGGCCGAGTGCCTGAGAGTGATTGATGCCATGATTTGGCTTGTTTATAGAGCTTGGGCTGTAGGAGCCCCCCCGGAGTCTATACACCCCCCAGAGTGCAGGTACCTACTGAGTGCGAGTGTCGAGTGATGACTGTTGGGAGGCATGAGTGACAGTGAGATTGCTCGCGGGGCCGATACTGAGTGATGGTGAGGTGCTGAGGGAAATTGTTACGAGTGATGATTATGGCCCGAGGAGCAGTTTTATGATGATATTTTACTTAGTTTTGACTATAATTCACTTCATTTTTCAAACTGATATTACTGAGATATATTGAAAATATACTTGTTTCAAAAGGATTTTATGGAAACTGGTTTTCGAACTTATGTATACTGTATTGAAACTTGATGTTTTACTGTTTTGTGGATTGGTGTTTTGTGATGTGCGTTCATATACTTCAGACGGTTATTTATTTTCATTACTACTGAGGTTGCGTACTCATCATTACTCCCTGCACCCCTGTGTGCAGATCCAGGTACTGGTTCGGAGCAGTAGTCGACCGAGCTCGTTGTCATCAGCGTTTGGGATTTCGAGGCAGCTGTCCAGCATCCGCAGCTTCTCCACTTCCCTTCTTCATTTAGTACTTAGTATTTGATTCATAGACATTATTATGACATTTGCAGAGTTAGTTTATTTCTTAGATGCTCGTGATCGGTTGACTCAAGTCTTGGGGGATTTGTTTAGACTGTTAGATTATTATTGCGGCGTAAAGACTTAAAGAAATTATTTTATACTATGTTTGCTGATTATTATTGATTTTTGAAATATTATAATAGAACAAATGTGTAGTTATGTGATGGTTGGCTAGCCTAGTTCCACGATAGGCGCCATCATGACCTGTTAGGATTTGGGGTCGTGACAACATCTCCAACCAAAACATAACGCAAGAATAAGTACAAATGTGTGTCTATATCATACATGCATCTATCTCCAAGGCAAGTATAGATAAGTTTCAAGATTTTCTCAACACTTTCAAATTGAGGTGCCAATAGTCTCAACATTACTCTAGCATGGTTTATAGTGCTCACATAGTCAATGGAATGATACATAGAATGAAGTAGAATACACAATTAATAAAAGAATAGCGTAAGCTAGAATCTACCCCGAGCATGAATACCCATATCACATGTATATATGCTCGTTACCTCATATATACTTCGCCCTCGCATGTTCAAATAATTAAAATTAGTAGGAAAAATTTTCTCACCAAAGCTAGGTAAGACATTTACCCCATACAAGCTAAATCAATACTCAAAAAATGCCTTTCCCTGCGAATCGACCTCTAAATGACTCAAATCTAGCCAAAAACAACTCAATAACATCAAATAATGAATAAAGATCGAATCTTTAATAAAAGCCTCAACGTCAATCAAAAAATCAACCCGGGTCCGCACCCCGGAATCCGATAAACTTTACAAATCCTGAATACCCATTCAAATATGAGTATAACCATACAAGTTTTATCCAAATATGACTCCGAATCAATATTCAAATCTAAATTTTACACTTTAGATAAGTCTTGTCAAAACCCTCAATTTTCTTCTCTTAGATTAACCAATTAAACTTTAAAATCATCGATAGAATCATGAATAATAATCAAAATCGAGTCAAGAACAATTACCCAATCCCAGTAGGTGAAAATTTCCTAAACAATCGCCTCAATTCAAGCTCACAATCTCAAAATATGATAAAATAATCTCAAAGTTCGAAAGTTGTACTTCATACCGCTGCTCTAGGAGTACCCTTTGTGATCAGGGGACCTACTTCACAATAGCGAAGCACTAAGATGAACAATGCCAAAATGCACTTCATGATCGCGTCACATACCTTGCGAGCGTGGTGGCCATTAATAACAACCCCTTCATCAACCCATCCTGGACCACACAAACGCGAAGACAAATCCACCAGCTCCCACTCTCAACCGAGAACACGACCCCGCTCTGCGAACGTGATGGGAAAGCCACTCAACCTCCGCGAACGCGACCACCCAGTCCCAAACACGAAGATGAAAACCCACCCAGATCCAGGATACACTTTACGATTTCACTCCTCCATATGCGATCGGGAAGAAGACCCGCATCACTTGAAAAGCAGAGAAAACCAGCAATCAAAGACAAGGGAGAAATGATCGGTAACTGCCTGAAACATACCCGAGCCCCTCGCAACCCTGCCCGAACATACCACATGTTCCAAAATATAACACAGACCTACTCCAGGCCTCTAATCCCACAAAATAACTTCAAAACCATGAATCGCACCTCAATTAAAGCTTAATAAAAAAATTCCAGTTTCCAATTCCAAACGTACGCCGAATACGACTAAACAACTCGAAATGACCCCAAATTTTGCATACAAGTTACAAATAACATAATAAACCTATTCTAACTCCCTGAACTATAATCCGATCCGGTTAACATCAAAATCAATTTTCGGTCAAACCTATGAACTTTCCAAACCTTCAAATTGCCAACATTTGCTAAATAGAGCCAAATCCTTCTAGAAAAATCTAAATATGAATCTGGGCATATGCCTAAGTCCAAAATTACCATACAAACCTATTGGAACCATAAAAATGCGGATTCGACTCCGTTTGCACAAAGACAACCCTTGGTCAACTCTTCAACTTTAAGCCTCCAAAAATGAAATTCTCTATCAAATCCGTTCTGAACCTCTCGAACATGGAAACCAACCATAAATGCAAGTTGTAGTACATCATATGAAGATCCTCAAGACCTAAAACCACCAAACAGAAGGCTAATGCTCAAACCACCGATTGGATTGTTACAAAACTGGACTGTAAAATGATGACTAAAACCTCCATTGGCACAAAGAACTATCAATTTTTCCCGGTCAAGGTCGAAAAAGTCTGACTGAAAGGGTTAAAAATAATTTGTCTAATAGTATTTTCTTTACAGGAATAGGACCAAAATAAGTCATATTTATCAAATCAAAAGGCCTGGGAAGGTTGACAGAAAAGACTAGTGTCTGAATCCTCATGCTTCAAACTCAAACATTGGGGGACGACACATGCCATACAAAAGTATGATAAATTTCAACTCTGAAGATAAAAGAGAGATCATCTAAAATAATAAGAAGTTTAGATCAACTTCTCGAAAGAGGAAAAAAGAAGAAAACATTTAAGCAAATCGTTATGGAATTAGAACAAGTTCTTTTCCCTAGTCTGATGCTTTTCTTAGATGCTAATGTTATTAGTCAAATTAATAGCTTAAATTTGTACTCAAATAAATTGTCTTAATAAAAGTTAATGAAAAATTCATTCATTCTGTTTGAAATAAGCGTTGCCTTCCAATGTTATGTTGGGTTCAGCATCCGCACATACTAACAATATATATTGTCCTACTTTATACCCAAAAAAGACGAGACATCATCCTCATACGTGTCTCGAAAGTGATGGGCTCACGTTCATATCTAAGACAAGCATAAAGATTGCGGGTTTAAGTGATCGATATAAAATGATGAAGTCTATAAGACTTAGCAGAAACGCTGAAATGCAGAAGCGTAGATACGAAACATTCAAAATACGGAAACAAAAATGCAATTGTTCCAAATATTAGGCAAACCCCTTAGCCCCGAGACTTCAAATCTCCAAGGTCTGCCTCCAGCTCCGCAATGGTCTCCTCATAGTAGGTAATTCCCCTCAACACCTTTGTGCCGTTTAAATTGCACTAAAAAATCAAATTCATATTAATTATTAAAATATAAAAAACGTAAACAAAATAAAAAATAAGAAATAAAAGGAAAATACACTCGGAGAGTGGTGTCATTGGCCAATCAACTTCTTTAACCTAGGGGAAACATTATTGGGACGCTGTTAGAGATGAACATCCTCAAGAATCTCAATTACGACCCGATGCATCTTTGCCTCTGTAGAGGTACCACTAGCTTCACGAGTAAAAAAATGTTAGGAAGAGGTTCTGAAGCAGTAAAGAATAAGTGGGAAGGATCCAAAATAGGAGCAGGGGTTGCTTTCTCAACACGCACCCCAAAGTTTTCTTCTTCACCATCCTCCACGAGGATAGGATCGTCCTCGGGCTCATCTCAGAGACAAAGTTGAGCATTTGGGGGGCTAACTCGGGGTCTGCTCTGGTCATGCCCTGATTTTTTGGCCTTCCTTTTGCCAGATTTTGCTTTCTTCTCCGGAGGGATAATAGGGTCGTCGCCAGAGCAAAATTTAAAGAATCTTTGTTTTTCGCTTCAACCGGAAAGCTTTAATATCTCTTCTTGAGCTTCATTTAACTTGAACTTGTCAATCAAAGCCTCATATTGAGTTCTCCATGGCCAAAGCCGTACATCAATAAAGGTTACACGCAAAAATTATATACGTAAAAAGTATAAAACAAGATATCAGCCATCTTAGGGATTACCATTCTTTTTAGATTTCTACCCAAAAAATTTTTGAGATATTTTTCCAGGTTATTTGATCCATCAAAGTGGGAAGGCAACGTCACTTCCCCCTAACCAGCAAAATCCGAGACTTTCTCAATTATCTACATAGTCGCTATAATACAAGAAAAACATCAATAATATTAAGTAAAAAGGGTTATTTTTCATTTTTCAGGGAAAGGATGATCAATAGGCTAAATCAAATCTTGGGTAGGTACGACCATGATCCTTTCATACTACTCGCGATCATAGTCATCCTCGAGGTTGAAAAGAACTGACTTTCGCGATCTTTAACCCTCGAGGTTGTAAAGAACTCGCTTTCGCGGTTTTTAAGAGTGGACACTCTAGCACGAAAAAGATTGCGAGAATAAAGATAAAGAAGGTGGAAAATAGTAAAAATCTACTGAAGCCAAGTTAAAGAATTATGGCACGCTATGACCCTCCAAACAGTCACACCTATTTGGGCTAAAAAAACATTTTAGTGCCTGAAAAAAGCTTATATCACGGGTCAATTGCAAGTTTGAATCATACAATGAATAGATACATGTAGACATAAGAAAAAACCCTCTCGATAACTAGTGATTCATTCATTTGCTCGAGCAGGTTCAATGGGGAACTCATCCTTCCGATGACATTCTTTCTGGAGAGTAACAACGAATATTAGTATAGAACTAACAAAGAAATACTAAAAAAACAAATGGCAACAAAGGAAAGTAAACAGATGATAAAGCGAAAAAATGATCAGAACGCAATTAAAATATGAATGAAATCAATTAGGGAAACAAACGACAATTCAAGAAATCTAGTCGTTCCAACACATGATTTACAACAAGAACCACTACGAGGCTCCACACCTCATAATCACAAATTATAGGCCACAATCATGAATCCGACACCCATCTCACCTCGTGCCCATATTATTAATCACATTCGCTCGACAAAGTCCATGTACTACCACATACATTTTATTCGTGTCATTGCCAAATAAAATGTTCGAGAAATTTATTTAAATAAAATAAGGCATAATAACAATTTGATTAAAGTAATACGTCAAATGAGATAATGAGTTTATTTTTGAAATTAAATATAGTACAATTTATACAATGTAGAGTATCAAATGGGAGATGAGTTTAGTTTAAAAATCAAATAAGGTAAAGTAAAATAATATTTTTAAATAATGTAAAACATAGGATAAGTTAATGAATTTAATGTAGATTCGTGTAAAATAAAGCGTGATAACAATTTAAGTGAAGTAAAAAATCAACTAGGTTAATGAGTTTAATTTGAGAATCATTTAAAGTAAGTATGATAACAATTTAGATGTACTAAAGCATCAAGTGAGATGATGAGTTTTATCTTAAGAGTCAGATAAAGTAAAACATGTTAACAGTTTATTTATTTAATACTGTTATGTTACCAACAATTAAATAAAATATGAGATGATGACTCCATGAAAGTAAATTCATCTAGACAATCAATTCACCAATTAACAACGGAGGTACATATTGGCACATTAAAGCAACACAACAAATCATGTAGAATGCATGACTCACACAAGAAGTCACAATCGTTCCAACACAAAAATAACAAAATACAATTAAAATACAAGTGAACTGATTTAAAGAAAAACAATAACTGTTCAAATCAACAAGTTGTTTCAACATAGAATGTACATTAAGAATCACATTAAGGTACCACACCTCATATTCATATATCACAAGTCACAATCACGATCTTTCTTATATCGCTTTGTGAGCCTTGCATTTATTTTGAAAATATCTTTCCCAAAATAGCTTCACGCGCTTTAGCTCCTTATCTCAACGCGTGGCTTCAAGTAATTCCCTTACTAGCAACACGAGTATAGATCCCACCTTATCTCACTACATACGCATCAATACCCACCATTAGACCGCCGCATGTGCATCAACATCGCAACAAAATAATCAACTTGCACCACACGTGCCCATATACCACAATATTGCCAAATCAACAATACCAATGTCATCATAAAATATAGCCCACGACTTAACCATGTTGTGCACAAGAATCTCAAAAACAACAAAATGAACGGGGAAATAACTCAACAATGAAAAATATTCCATGAAATATAACATCTTCAGTTAAACCATGTTAATAGCTCTCAATAACTACAACTTCAATTCAATGTGTAAGAATAAACTCGACAATGAAAGGTTTGACATGTAACAACAACCTTAATAAAATGTATGTAAGAGAAAACTCGACAATGAAAGGTAGAACATCTGTTAACAACTTCAATTAGAGCATGTAAGAATGAATTCAACAACGAAAGATGTAACAAGTAATAACAACTTTAATTAAATGCATATAAGTAAACTAAGAGTCTAAACTGATCAATTTCCACATATAAAGTCATGTACACACTTGTCACCTCGTGCTCATGTCTTCCACGATTCAGACATCAAAACACATGAAAATCACAATAAACTTTAAAAACTTCTAAAAATACAACGCATCAGATTCCTATTAAACCAACTTAGAATGACACCAAAGTTTGCAGATAAGTCACAAATGACGAAACAGACCTATCCCAAGTTTCGAAATAAAAATTTAAATCGGATAGCCGTAAAGTCAAACCATGGTCAACCTTGGAACCTCCTAATCTAATTTCGGGCACACGCCCAAGTCCAATATTACAATGTGAATCTATATCAAACCATAAAAATACCGTTGTGGGTTGTTTTTACAAAAGTCAAACCTCGATCAACATTTCCAACTTAATCTTCTAAATGAGAATTATTCTTCCAAACCAATCCTGAATCACTCGAAAAATAAAATCGACCATGCACGCAAATCATAATACACAATAAAACAAATAGAGGAGGGGGAGAGGGAGGTTCATGGTGTAACAATTTCGAGCAAGTAAAGGGAAAGGGAAATGGATGTACATGAAATAAATCAAATAAAGAAACTTGATAATCCCATACAAGTAAAGATTTGGCATGGTAAGAGCTTAAGTATATCCCCAGCAGAGTCGCCATGCTGTTGCGCTCCATTTCTCGCGAAAGCGAGTTTCGACGTGTGACAACTCTTCTAAATGGGTATTAAAAGAGAATAGTTTCTACCTAATAATTTCACGGTGTGTTAGGGCACCTATTCACAAATAACTATGTTTCACTAGTCCCTGTTATCAAAGATCGAGTAGAGGCTTAAATTACCTCAAAAAGAAGGTGTTAGGCACTCTTTGAGGTCAATAACTGTGGTTCCTGACCGAATTCTAAACTATGTGGACTTTATCAAATTATAATTAATTATCCTAAGTGAGCATGAAAGTTATTCATTATTAAACTAAAGGAATAATCGGTCAAAGCAACTGGTTAATTATTCTAAATGGAACCGGGTGATCATATATAGTCCTGCTACTAACAATCAACTAATTTGAAGAAGTAATATGGAAATAATGTAAGAGAATAATTAGAAGGAACATTGGTACAACTCCTTTGACTATACAAAATGTTGAAATTATATAAATCTAATTTCTCAATAACAACGAACAATTAGACAAGACGGGGGGTCCTAAATCTTTTAGCCTAAAGGATCACCCCATGAAACTTAAATAATACTCTGCAACCTTTATGTGCAATGGTTGCTCATATTATCCAGCAAGCATAGACTATCATCTCCAGCTACCAGATTACTATCTTTAACTTGTTTAACTAAAGCACACTAATTCAATTCTAAGTCGTACCCTATATGTGCCTACCCATTCCGTGCCTATGGTCCAGTAGGTATTGGACCACTATATAGGTAGTTTTAGACTCATCCTAGTATGCTAAAAATTAAAAGATTAAGTGCCAAGTAATTCAAACAAATAAGACTCTACAAAAGGCACAACTAACACAACAGGGCTCACATTTACCTCCACAAGTAGATTCACATGAATATCGAACATTTATCAATTAACATTTATGGAGAAGTGGCAGAACTGATAAGGGAACTATCCTATGAACATGCTTCTCTAGTGGTTAGATTAGGTCAGACAGTTAGGAATCGGATCACATTACTGCATCAACTAATTGAGACTTAAAACATGATCTCTAGACGGCCAATAGTGAGTAAAATCAAGTTCATGATTTATACACGAATAATCTAACAAAGCAGACCTCATTATTTAGGTCCTATAGTCAGGATCTCTAAATGATCAGGTTTTAGATTGCTTTTAGGTGGCGCGACAGTTAAATGATACGAGCTTTTCTTCATAGACCCTATAATCAATGTTTCTAGGTGTAAAGTGTTAAGAGCACATGTTTGGAGCATGGGAGCACAAAAAATTTCAATTTAGTATAAAAGTCCTATAGGCATGGTTTCTAAGTCTAGATTCCTAAGATATGATCTCTAAGAATAGAAACAGACAGTTGAACAAATCAGCATAGAGAGTAAATCATATAGGAATGATTTCTAAATGTAAAGACTTAAGCACAGGAGTCGGACAATAATAAAGATAAGTGAGCAAATTAATACATGAAAGAATCTACATACATGGTAAATAGGTGATATTGTTGGTTAATTAGCCCTTCAGATAAATTATACAGGTAGTGTCCCATTCGCATAGTTAGAGTCCTAGGCTTGTGGTTTCTAAGTGAAGCAGGCAAGAGATAAATTTCCTCAGGCATGATTTGATAATAACATGTAGCACATAGGAAATTAAGCATGATTTACAATGACAAGTAACATGCAAAGATGTTTGATCCTATAGGTGTGTTATCTATCCAAGCATGCAAGATTTAAGTGTAACGACCCGGCCGGTCGTTCCGAGAGTTTAGCCCCGTTTCCCCCATTTATGCTTCATTATATGTGGTTCAGCTTCATTTATGTGTGTTGGGTCGGTTTGTTCGGGTTCAGAGTGGTTGTGGTGAGAAATGAGACACTTAGTCTCTTAACTTGGTTCAATAGTGGAAAAGTCAACCGGAAGTTGACTTATTGGTAAAAGAACTCGGAATGCAGATTTTATTGCTCAGATAGCTTCTTTAGATGATTTTGGACTCAGGAGTGTGTTCGGAATGTAGTTTTGATGTCCGGAGTAGAATTAGGCTTGAATCGACGAAAGTTAGTTTTTCGCGATTTCCGGTCGGCAGTGAAAAATAGGCTATCGGTGTTGGAATGGAATTCCGGAAGTTGGAACAGGTTCATAATGACATTTTGGATATGTGTGCAAAATATCAGGTCAATCGGATGTGTTTTGGCTGGTTTCAACATCATTGGCGAGATTTAGAAGTTTCAAAGTTCATATGTTTGAAATTGATGTCATTTTGGTGTTTTCGTGTTGGTTTTGGTGTTTCGAAGGTTCTACTAAGTTTGAATGATGCTATGGGGTATGTTGGTATGTTTGGTTGGGGCCCCGAGGGGCTCGGAATTGATTTCGGATGGTTTGCGGGGGTTCGAACTTGGGAAATTTGCAGCAAATGGCTGCTGGTATAAAGCTACTGGTGTGGCCGCACCTGCGGATGGGCAGCCGCAAGTGCGACGCCGCAGGTGCGGAGAAAGAGATCGCAAGTGCGAGAATTTGTTCTGTTAGTGAGATTTCGCAGGTGCGCACCTGGGACCGCAGGTGCGAGGAAAGGTCCGCAGGTGCGGATTAACTGGGCAGAACAGTATAAAAGAGTGCCTCCGCGAAATTTTGGTTATTCTACCATTATTGCATGCGGTTGGAGCTTATTTGAGGGAAAATTGAAGAAACAATTTGAGGGTCTTCAGTGGAGGTAAGTTCCCGGATTATAAAAGTCGTTTCTATCCTATTTTGTTCTGATTAGGCTTGTAATTTGAAGGATTAAAGTAGAAAAAGTTTGGCAAAAACGGGAGGAGGTTTGGAAAATTCTTTTGGCAATTTGGGTAGGAAATTGTGGTCCGATTGTAGTGTTCTTGGTATGTGTAGAATCACGGGAGGACGAGGTTTCTAGTGATGTAAATTTTATCGAATTCCGAGACGTGGGCCCGGGGCTCGGGTTTGGCCGAATTTCAAGATTTTTGTATAAATAGATAGTTTTCGATCTGGTTGAGTTCCTTTAGCATATATTGATGATGTTAAACTGGTTTTGGTTAGATTCAGAGCAATCGGGAGCCAATTTGAGGGGCAAGAGCATCGCGGATTAGTGTTGTGGCCCAGTGGAGGTAAGTAATGACTATAAATCTTGTCCTGAGGGTATGAAACCCCGAACTACAGATTTTTCACTATTTTTTTTGAATGGCGCACATGTCGGATGACGAGTATGTGGCGTGCACTAATTTTTGGATTGGACTTGGTCCTCCCCGCGGCAACTATTGAGTTTCGTATTTTACTCTAAATCATATGTTAAATTGTGTTCTAAAGACTATTGCTATATTTGGGCTATGAGTTATGTTTGGGGCCTCGTGCCGACTTGTTTAGACCCCTTGGGTGCTTTTTACTACTATTTCCTCACTATTTATTGATGATTTACACTCATTCACAGTGTGCTTACTGTTTTTGAAACTCAGCCTTGTTTACACTATTTTAAGATATAAAAATGATATTTTGGGGCGAGTACCCCGTATTTACTGATACGCCCGAGGGGCTTTTGAGAGGTTCTGACTGAGTGAGGCCGAGGGCCTGATTGTGAGGATATGATACGCCACGAGGTGGCTTGATATTAGCGCTTGGGCTGAAGGAGCCCCTCCGGAGTCTGTACACACCCCTAGTGAGCGCATGTACCTACTGAGTGCGAGTGCCGAGTGCCGAGTGCCGAGTGACGAGTGATTGGGAGGCATGAGTGACTATGATGTATGCCCGAGGGACTGATCATGAGTGACTGTGAGTTATGCCCGAGGGGCTGATTATGATACATGTTTTTGCCCAAGGCGCCTTTTTATGATTTTCAGAATTTTTACACTAAACTTCTTGAAAGTTATGTTGAAACTATTGGCAAGTATATTTCTAAATGATTTTTTTTTACTGAAATCGGCTTTTAAGCGTGATGATTTAACGTATACTTTGTTGGAAAGAAAGGATGTGATTATTGTGAATTGATGAATTGATTTTTATGTGTTTCCTGGTGCTCAGACCTGATTTATTTTCATTACTACTGAGTTGGTGTCTCACATTACTCCCTGCACCTTGTGCGCAGATCCAGGTGTTAGGGCAGGGTGAGTTGTGTATTTGTTCCAGAGATTTCTCGGCGGTTTGCGAGGTAGCTGCATGCGTCCGCAGTCCCTCTCTCTCACCCCTGCTTACTATTATAGAATTTATTTTCTTTTGAGTTGTATATTTTTATGTAGATTCTCATGACTAGTTACGCCGGGATCTTGGAGGTTGTATTTAATATTCGGTATAGTAAAGATGTAAATTGAAGCTTATTGCGGCTTGAGTGTAGTTTTTGGCTGGCTTAGTTCCACGATAGGCGCCATCACGAATGCTTTAGATTTGGGGTCGTGACAAGTTGGTATTACATAGGACTCACCGGTCATGAGTAGGTTTAGTAGAGTTTTGCGGATCAGTACGGAGACATCTGTACTTATATTCGAGAGGCTGCGAAACCCTTAGGAAAATCTCACATTCTTGAATTCTTGTCGTGCGAACCCATTTATTTCAGCCAAGAGCGTAACACTTGAATTCCTCCCATGTATTCGAACGCGCCCGAGAGCGCTTGGTATCAGCTGTGCATAGACGACTTGTGACTTCCATAGATGAGATGTGATTTTGGCAAGTTGGTAATGGGCTAATCTGGAGGACTTGAGGCTGGATTCATTTTGTGGCTTGAGTGCTGAGGTTTCGATTGTGAGAGCCGTGCATTCGGGGACTTATATGTCCGTTTGTGTTCTTATTGATGAGAATTGGTGACTAGATGGCGACGTGATGAGTTTTATTTGATGGTTGGATGCGTTCAGGTTGTTGATTGTGACAAAAAGGGTTGGCTAGAAATGTGGCAAGAACTTTTGAATGTTTTATTTCTGTCTCGGTTTGGTATATGGCTTCGAGTTGTGAGTGTATTGGAAGACCTCTCATGTTGTGTAGTTGTGGAGTGAAGCGGATCTTTCTGTTGGGTTATGAGTTCCTGGTGATGTCTTTTGAGCTGATCATTTCCCTAATAGCGTTCACGTATTTGATTAACGGTGTATTCCAGCCGTATTAGCACTCCTTGTTATTGTTTTCATTGATGGCGTACTGGCATATTTGCATAGCCAGGAGTAGCATACTCAGTATTTAAGGATGGCCTTATAAGGATTCAGGGAGGAAAGGCTCTATGCAAAATTCTCCGAGTGTGAATTTTGGATCGGTTCAGTAGCATTCTTGGGACACGTGGTGTCCAGTAAGGGTATCCATGTGGTAAGACATGTGTGGGTAGAGCTTCCAGAAGCTCACGATTTTTGTGACCACCGCTCCAGTGTTAGTTCTGCCATCAGCTTCAGGTTTTTACCGCATATTTTGATGCCTCGAGGGTAGGCTTTGTTTGTGTTTAGATGCAGAAGGGTGTAGCGATTGCGTGATAGTTATGGTCTTCAGAAGTGTATAGAGAGATATTATGTTTGAGGCTAGCGGGCAGGGGTATCTCCTACAGGTTGTCCTAGGGTGTGTGACCCCTATGTAGTTCTGTAATAAGTTCTCTTCTACCAGTAAATGATATATGTTGTAATTGGAGTTTAGATCGCTTGTGGAAGTTGGCATGACTGTTACAATGGTAAATGCGAGATTTGCAGATGACTTGAGTTGTTAGACGGGTGGTGTTATTATGGGCATTGTGAGTTATTATTTGTCTCGATCGTTGGCTATGAGCCAAGTGGGGGAGCCTATTAATGATAAGTTGATTGCACGATTATGTGTGGTATTGGTTTCAGTTCGAGGTATATTGGTGGATCAGTTATGACCTGCAGATGTGGGGTCTGGGAATGACACGGGTAATGGAAATTTCTTCTATATAGGATGTAATGTACTCTATTGGGTAATTGCGTTCTATTGAATGATTTAGTGGAAATTGTAAAAGGTGTAGTGTGTGCAGTGTATGAATTTGCTTGTGGCTTCAAGTAAGTGGATTACTTTCCTAGTATGTCAGTGTGCAAATGGGTCAGGTCGATTTTGTCTAATTGGTCAGTGTGATTGAGATTTACGTTGGAGGGTGTCAAGACTTGTGGTATTTCTACATCATCACGGATTCTACATATCAGTATCAGGAAGGTGAAGGTAATGACTTTAGATTCGTAGGAAGTCTCTTCAGGATAAGTATTTTTAATGTGGTACTTTTGGGGATATTTGAGAGAGTATTCGACGGATTATGAGCCTTAGACGGTATGGTTTTGTGCTTTGGTCGCAAGTGGTGAGTCTTGGTTGAAAATTATGGTATTACGGCAGGGAGAAGTATCAATTTGAAGGTTAGTCAGAAGAAACTTGGGTAAATAAGGCAACTTGGTAGTTGGTCGGATCGGCATGGTAAGAGATACAATTAGTTCTTTGGGTGATCATGAGGTGACGAGTTTTACGGGTGTTTCTTAGCAATGCTCTTGGATTTTTGGTGGCCTGTGTAGCTTGGTTGAGTTAGAAGGATTCAATCTTGATGGTTTGGTGTTGCACAAATGGGATTTCGGATAGTTCCTTATGGTTTCTACCACGGTTAAGGGTGCATATTTTCTTCTGGCATGAGGTGCGGGTGACGTGTAGGGAATTTGCTTCTAAAAGGGATCAAATAGAAGTTCTTGGCTAGTTGGGTACGTAGTTGCCGGTGGCTCGGAAGGGATCAAGAAGTTCCCATAATTGCCCTGGGATGGCATGGCGTATGCAGTATATGGGTAGAGTTGAGATTTGCATATGTGAGGTCGCGGTTCAGTTCTGGAAGGAAGGTCAAAACAAATTTCTTAGGAAGCATGGTCAGTTTCAGATGACTTGGTAGATGATATCACTATGGGGTGGCTTGATGAGGGTATACATTTTTGAAAGGTCATGTGTGGAGTTAAGGGTACTTCATTGGTATTGTGGCGCTCTGTTGGTTGATTGACTGTTGATATTCCAGGTTGCTTGGTAACACGGAAGAATCATAGGGGTATCCCTCATGGAATGATTGAGTATTTGGGATGTGTCATGTATTTGAGCGGTGGAGTTGAGATCAGATATAGTAATCTTTGCGCTTCATGGACTTCGAGACTGAGAGTTCTTATAAAAAGATTATTTTGTGGTAGTGAACTGTGAAGATGCGAGAAGAGCTAGTCAGATGTTAGTATATACCATGATTCCGTCATTGTGAACTTTTCGGTAAGTTATCTATCTGTTGTGGGTGACCGGAGTTAAATTAGGTTATTGGTAGGCTAATGTGGGTGTGTGTTCTGCACCGGTCAGAATTGTTGGCTCAGAATTTCTATTATTGAGGAATGTACCATTCGATTGTGATTGAGTTTATTCATGTTTTGGAGTGATCTATGAGTTACCCTTCGGTGTTGCGAGGAGTGGTGATTATTGGTTATATGCACATATGGTGTGGTTCTAATTGGGCTTTATAGCTAGATTTGAGTAAGGTAAGTAATTGGGTATTGCGAGGTTGAGACGCGTTGGTTATGTACCTTCTGATTTGGGTGGCATGGTATCGTCCAGTTTCCCCCATGGCTATGGAAATGCAATTTGAGTACTTGATGTCTAATTTCGGATGGTTATTGATTTTGGGCAAGGTGTCTTGAACTATTTCAAGTGGACCAGCGGTTGGATGAGATCGCGCAGTGTAGCGGAGTTTTGTAGGGGTATGACCTTTGGTATTGGATTCGTGTGCTTTGATTTCTACGGTGTGTGCCAGGCTGTTAGCATGATATGGTGATGGTAATTGTTAATGGCAGGATAATCATCTCATGTGGATCTTCTATATAATCTTATTACATTGGGATGTTGCTATTAAGTTCACGAGTTGCACAGGTTTTGGCTTCGAATTGTATCGATGTGTCATGTCATCAGAGTGGTCGCGATAGATGAGAAGAGGTCATTGGACCTAGAATGAATATTTTCAGAATTGTCTACAGCATAGTTGGAAGAATAAATATCGGGAGTCGGCTCAGAAATCTGCTATAATTCCTGTTTGGGAAGGGGGAGCTTCATGTCTGACTGATCGGACGAATGGTTGTTAGTTTCTACGTGTTTCTTTCAACATCGGCAGTATATTGAAGTATTAGAGCAATGCATTTCTTGATAAGGGGTTATGTACCGGTATTGGGTTGTTGTAAGCAGTTATTGTGGTTAAGAGTTATCGCTATGAGTGTTTGAGTCACGCGGTGTATTATGTGATTTCATATGGGGTGTGTATATGGATTGATTCAACATGTTAAGACTTGTTCAATTTATAGTTATGGAATTTTGATCTTGTATATTATTTCAGAAGTGGGAATTTGGTTCTAAGGTTTATGGGTCAGGATTGGATTTCGAAATTTCAACGGTGTTGTGCTATTGGACCTATATGGGATAGGTGACATGGGATCACCCCCGGGTATGTACATGGTAAGCTACGTAGCAGTTTGATGGTGTTGGAGAACAACTCTTGGCGCGTTCGAGGACGAACGTATGTTTAAGTGGGGGAGGATGTAACGACCCGGCCGGTCGTTCCGAGAGTTTAGCCCCGTTTCCCCCATTTCTGTTTCATTATATGTGGTTCAGCTTCTTTTATGTGTGTTGGGTCGGTTGGTTCGGGTTCAGAGTGGTCATGGTGAGAAATGAGACACTTAGTCTCTTAACTTGGTTCAAAAGTGGAAAAGTCAACCGAAAATTGACTTATTGGTAAACAACCTCAGAATGCGGATTTTATGGCTCGAATAGCTTCATTAGATGATTTGGGACTCAAAAGTGTGTTCAGAATGTAGTTTTGATGTCCGGAGTAGAATTAGGCTTGAATTGGCGAAAGTTAGTTTTTGGCGATTTCCGGTCGGTAGTGGAAAATAGGCTATCGGGGTTGGAATGGAATTCCACAAGTTGGAACAGGTTCGTAATGTCATTTTGAATATGTGTGCAAAATTCAGGTTAGTCAGATGTGTTTTGGCTGGTTTCGGCATCATTTGCGAGATTCAAAAGTTTCAAAGTTCATAGGTTTGAAATTGATGTAATTTTGGTGTTTTCGTGTTGTTTTTGGTGTTTCGAAGGCTCAACTAAGTTTGAATGATGCTATGGGGTGTGTTGGTATGTTTGGTTGGGGCCCCGCGGGACTCGAGATTGATTTCGGATAAAATTTGCAGCAAATGGCTGCTGGTGTAAAGCTACTGGTGTTGCCGCACCTGCGGATGGGCAGCCGTAGGTGCGACGTCGCAGGTGCGAAGGTCCATGTGCAGGTGCGAAAGGAGGCTAGGCAGGAGGAATCCGCAGGTGCGAAGAGTTAGCCACGCCTGCGAAGCTGCAGGTGCGAGAATTTGGTCTGTTAGTGGGATTTCGCAGGTGCGCACCTTGGACCGCATGTGCGAGTCCGCATGTGCGAGGAAAGGTCCGCATGTGCGGATTAGCTGGGCAGAACAGTATAAAAGAGTGCCTCCGCAAAATTTTGGTTATTCTACCATTGTTGCATGCGGTTGGAGCTTATTTGAGGGAAAATTGAAGAAAGAATTCGAGGGTCTTCAGTGGAGGTAAGTTCCCGGATTATAAAAGTCGTTTCTATGCTATTTTGTTCGGGTTAGGCTTGTAATTTGAAGGATTAAAGTAGAAAAAGTTTGGAAAAAATGGGAGGAGGTTTGGAAAATTCTTTTGGCGATTTAGGTAGGAAATTGTGGTCCGATTGTGGTGTTCTTGGTATGTGTAGAATCGTGGGAGGACGAGGTTTCTAGTGATGTAAATATTATCAAATTCTGAGACGTGGCCCGAGGCTCGGGTTTGGTCGAATTTCGTGATTTTTGTATAAATTGATAGTTTTCGATTGGGTTGTGTTCCTTTAGCATATATTGATGATGTTAAACTTATTTTGGTTAGATTCGGAGCAATCGGGAGCCAATTTGAGGGGAAAGAGCATCGGATTAGTGTTGTGGCCCGGTGGAGGTAAGTAATGGCTATAAATCTTGTCCTGAGGGTATGAAACCTCGGAGTACATATTTCTCACTGTTTGTTTTGAATGGCGCACATGTCGGATGACGAGTATGTGGCGCACACTGATTTATGGATTGGAATTGGTCCTCTCCACGGAAACTATTGAGTTGCATATTTTACTCTCAATCATATGTAAACTGTGTTCTAAAGTCAATTGCTATATTTGGGCTATCAACCATGTTTGGGGCCTCGTGCCGACTTGTTTAGACCCCTTGGGGGCTTTTTACTGCTATTTCCTCACTGTTTATTGATGATTTACACTCAGCCACATTGTGCTTACAGTTTTCGAAACTCAGCCTGGTTTACACTATTTTAAGATATAAAAATGATGTTTTGGGACGAGTATCCCGTTTTTACTGATATGTCCGAGGGGCTTTTGAGAGGTTTTGACTGAGTGAGGCCGAGGGCCTGATTGTGAGGATATGATACGCCACGAGGTGGCTTGATATTAACGCTTGGGCTGAAGGATCCCCTCCGGAGTAGGTACCTACTAAGTGCGAGTGCCGAGTGACGAGTGAATTGGAGGCATGAGTGACTGTGAGGTATGCCCGAGGGGCTGATCATGAGTGACTGTGAGGTATGCCCGAGGGGCTGATTATGAGTGACTGTGAGGCATGCCCGAGGGGCTGATTATGATACATGTTTTTGCTCGTGGGGCTACTTATGATTTTACCACTTTCACTCTGAAGTTATGAAATATTTTTTGCTGGAGGGGCCTTTTTATGATTTTCAGCATTTTTACACTAAACTTCTTGAAAGTTATGTTGAAACTATTGGCAAGTATATTTTCAAATTATTTTTACTGAAATCGGCTTTTAAGCGTGATGATTTAACGTATACTTTGTTGGAAAGAAAGGATGTGCTTATTAAGAATTGATGAATTGATTTTTATGTGTTTCCTGGTGCTCAGACCTGATTTATTTTCATTACTACTGAGTTGGTGTACTCACATTACTCCCTGCACCTTGTGTGGAGATCCAGGTTTTAGGGCAGAGTGAGCTGTGTAACTGTTCCAGATATTTCTCGGAGGTTTGCGAGGTAGCTGCATGCGTCCGCAGTCCGTCTCTCTCTCCTGCTTACTATTATAGAATTTATTTTCTTTTGAGTTGTATATTTTTATGTGGATGCTCATGACCAGTGACTCAGGGATCTCGGGGGTTGTATTTAATATTCGGTATAGCTTTAACTATTTTTAAAATGTTTGAAAGAAACCTTTACGGGTTATTAGTTTAGTAAAGATGTAAATGGAAGCTTATTGCGACTTGAGTGTAGTTTTTGGCTGGCCTAGTTACATGATAGGCGCCATCACGACTGGTTTAGATTTGGGGCCATGACATGAAGCCACCCCAGGTCTAATCCACAATTTTCCTCGCTTATTTGTCTTTACAAGTTATTACAAGCCAAATAGAAACAATTACAGGTCCAATGTGAATAAAAAATTACCCAGTCGTACTCTTGGTCCGTAAAATAGACTTTGAACTTCATGCGCCCAAACTCCAGGTACAAAAGATCAAGCTAACAATGTGCCTCAAACCCAATACCAAGCTTGGCCTAACAAACCGAGACCAAGCGAACTTTACTTTGTTTACCCATTATAACTAACAACCAAGGAATAAAAATAATAAAAGTGAAAACCTATGCAAACTAGTCATCGAGGCGACTTCAAATTTTGGCAAGAACATATGCACTCACATCCTTAATGTTACAAACTGACCAAGAACATGAGTATCTAAATAACATCCTAGGATATGATATCTATGATGTGAAAGAGCATATAAGCAGGACAAGAACACACTTGAGAGTCCATCAGGTTCATAAAATCTCATCAAAGGTTCCTCCAAGCATATACAACATTAAGGGGTATACAAAACACATAGGTCTAGTAGAACAAACACACATTTGATGGCTTATCAGGTTCATGGAATTAGTTCAAAGTGACAACATCTTAGGGATAGGTCATCTAAAATTGTCAGGACTTAATCATAGAGAATAAAACCAGACAGGAATCCATACAGGAAAGTCTAGTACGAAAGTCTAAGATAGGAATATCCTATATACATAGTTTCTAGGCAGGGCACTCATCAAGTCATATAAGGTATGTTTTTATCTGATTTTAAAGAAAATAGGGGATTCTACATGTCAATAGAGCACATACATAGGGGTGAGTACATCTAACATATTGCTAAGGATTCATGTAATGAAGTGTAAGGAATTCCACCCTGATCACATACGCTATAATTAAAGGAAAAACAACACATAACATCATAGGGACTGCAATTCACACAATTAAATAAACCACAACCCTAAAGCATGCTTTCTACTACAGTAATTCACATAAACATTCATTGGGAGCAGCACATGGATTGTAAGTATGACTTTTAAGTGAGCAATAGAAAATTAAAGCTTTTAGGGATCCAAAGTACTAAGCAGCCACGAAGAGAAGTAAACAAACAAAAACATCAAAAATCTAGTAGCAATATAGAAGTGATTGAAAGTGAACGAGTTTGAGTAACAAAAAACCCAAGCTTTCTGGAGCATCAAATTTCACAAGAGCCTCGAAGACTCCGAGCAGTGCTTGTGCCGGAGGTCTACAAAACCATATTCTAGTTGCCTTGGATTTCAGTCGACCAAGAATGAAAACAAACAAGAGTTATCGGAGAACTGAGCCAAATAAAGTGAGTATGAGTGAGAGAGTGAGAGAGAAGTGATTCCCAAGTCTTCCTTAGGGGAATTAGGGATGGGTTTATATAGTGTTCGATTCACATAATTGTCACGACTTAAAATCCACTATAGGCTGCGATGGCACCCAACGTCGCCGTTAGACAAGCCAACTGTGAACCATATAATGATTATTCATTTTATTACTTTTGAAATCATAAGTTTTATTAAATAAGGAATTTAATGCATTTAAAGTCATGGATACGTGCAATATTAGTAAGATATAAAATAAAAGTGACAATATTAATGCAAAACCAATAACATCAACAATAATATCCCCAAAAACCCAGTGTCGCAAGTGCATGAGCGTTTATTAGGAAGTACAATAATAATACAACACCCGTATAGAATATAAAATAGACATGATAACATAAATGAACAAGATGGATACTCCGTGTGTTGCAGATCATATCATGGGATGCATCTCACCTAAAATCAATAGTTCTTCCCTTACTATATTGGTAAAAAAGAGTTTCACACGTAAGCCAGCTTTTGACAACTCAGCCAGTTACGAGTACACAGGAGAACGCGACAGCTGGATGTGATTCTTTGAAGAGGTACGGAACAAAGAGGCACGATTCAATAAACCCTCGAACTTATCAGCCACGGGAAACTCAACCTGATCATAACAAGGAAGAGGCACAGTCAGAATGAATCTAGACAAAGCTAGAAGCAGATTCAAGAACCCACAATTGATTACTCAAACGTTATGTAATCGTACCCCAATTACCGTTATCCTATGTAACGCCTCATTAATGTCATAATTAGTCATTAATAGCAACCATAACAAGAGTTGTACGTTATATCAAGGAATATCCTATATAAGGAAGGGGAATACATCTTGTAAAGACATCTGATTCTCGAATACAATTGACTTCGCTTTTCTATATTTCTGGAATATTGTCTATTATTCATTTTTCTCTATTTCCCTGATTATCAGTAACTCATGTTTATCCTAGAAATAACTTTAAGTCAAAGGATCTAATTCTTTGGTTAAACAAATTGGTTCCGTTACCCGAAATCTGATAATCTTTGTTTGCTGTTCAAGTGATATCCTCTTAACTATGTCGAACTCCAACGACAACAACCAGAAAAGGAATGGAACCCCAGTTCCATCGCCTTCAGGAACCCCACGTGGTTCAAGGGAACAATCCCCAGAAAGATCCAATAACACTAATGGTGATAATGATCAAACGGTGGAACAAGATCGTGTAAAGCAAATGATTGCAGAGTATGTGAGCCAAGCTTTGCAAGAATTGCGAGGGGATTACCGGCAGCGTTACCTACAACGCCACCCCCCAATAATACCATCACCTTGGAAAATCCTCAATCTGGGTTGGCAAACTCAGGAAGAGCAGATACTCCTAATGAATCTCCCGAAGCGAGACCAGGTATATCTAATAACTCTGAATTACAAAATATACTTCTAACCATGTAGAAACAGATGAAGGAGCAGAACGATCGCATCGAACAAATTCCTGGTGTACCACCTATTATCAAAGGCATTGATGTTGATAGGTATTCTCAACAACCTTGGAAGCCAAGTGCGGCACCTTTGCCTATACCCAAGAAATTTAAAATTCCTGACGTTCCCAAATATGATGGAATAACTGACCCACGTGATCATGTGACTGTTTCACTACTGGAGTAAAAGGAAAGACTTAAAAAAACAAGAGATTGAATTAGTCCTTGTCAAAATATTTGGGGAAACACTTACCAAAGGAGCCCTAACCTGATATTCTCTTCTCCTTGAAAATTCTATTGACTCTTTTACTGAGCTTGCAGATTCGTTTATAAAAGCATACTCTGGTGCACAAAAAGTTGAGAAAAGAATGGAAAACATATTCAAAATAAAACAAGGAGACACAAAATTATTCCGTGAGTTTGTAGACAGGTTTCAACGAGAAAGAATGCAGTTACCCAAGGTGCCTGATAATTGGGCAGCCATGGCATTCGCAAGCAACCTAAATGATAAAAGCTCAGAAGTAACGAGACGACTTAAAGAAAGTCTAAGAGAATTCCCGCTACAATATGGAACGATGTATATAACAGGTATAGTACTAAACTCATAATTGAAGAAGATATTATTGCTCGTTCGATAGATGAATATCATTCCAGATCTAGACATCCAAAATCAGACAGAAGATCAGGTAAGAACAAGTACGATCCTTACTTAGGACCCTCGGGACGTGATATTCGTCCCAGGTTCAAAAATACTAGGTCAGACTATAGACCACAAGGAAGAGACGTGGTATGATCCTCATCGAGATCTAGAAAAGATTGAGATGAACGACCTAGAGGTAATACTCGAATTAGGGATCATACATTTAATGTAAGTACTACTGAACTTGTCTCAATATTGAGGAACATGGGAGACAAGGTTAAGCGGCCCAAATAGATGCGGTCAAATCCAAATAGAAGGAACCCGGATCACTGGTGTGAATTCCATAACGATCATGGGCACAAAACTGCGGATTGCAGACTTTAACAAGGTGAAGTAGAAAATTTATTGAAACAGGGATATTTAACAGAATTGTTTAGTGATAAAGGTAAACAGGCATATATGAGGAATATGCAGGAGCCCCCAAAGCCTCCTTCTCAAAAATGAACCGTCAACGTGATACACGGAGGTGAAGAAGTAAACATAGTGGTCTACAAAACAACCACAAAGTTCACAATTACACATGGAAAATAGGTTCGTGAAAATCTGGAAGAGGACGATATAACCTTCGATGATGCAGATATCGACGGATTAAAGCTTCCTCACAATGATGCTCTGGTAATATCTTTACTTATTCATGACACTAATGTAAAAAGAGTGTTGATAGATCTAGGAAGTTCAGTCAATATCATTTTGCTAAGAGTCATGGAAGACATGATATTAGGGAATCAAGTAATCCCAAGGGCACGAGCCATATCAGGGTTTGATAACTATAAGGTTATAACAAAAGGAGAAATTGAGCTTAACACCTATGCTGAGGGGGTGATCAAAAGCACCAGGTTCCAAGTCATCGATACTGACATGGCTTATAACGTAATCGTGGGAAGGCCATGGAACCACGACATGAAAGCAATACCCTCCATGTTGCATCAGGTAATTAAATTCCCCTCTGAATGGGGGATTCAGCAAATTAGAGGCGATTAGAAGACTGCAAGAAATATAAACTCTACGGTACACTACAACAAGAAAATAGAGGTAGAAGAATAATGAGATAAGGGAATCTCCCAAGTAGGTAACACCGCCCAAAGAGGCATGGAAGAAATTACTACCCAAATAGGTACGGAAGGTATTATTGCTGAAACAAGTATGAAAGAAAATACTTTCGAGAAAGTGAATCAAGTTACCACGGAAGGTGTACTATACCACACAGATGCAGATTCCAGATCGGACTTCATTCACGAACCAGAAGAAGACGATCACATCAAAACAACTACGGAAGAGCTCGAAGCTGTTCCATTGTCTGAACAAAAGCCTGAACAAAAAGTGTATATAGGCACGAGGCTGGGCCCTGGTAGAAGAGGTAAGTTAATTGATTATTTAAAGGCTAACGCAGACTGCTTTGCATGGTCCCACTCAGATATGACAGGTATCCCACCAGAAGTGATGACTCATCAACTAAATGAAGATCTATCCGTCGTTCCTGTTAAGCAGAAGAAAAGAAGGCAAGGACCATTGAAGAACCAAGTGATCGACGAAGAGGTACATAAACTCTTAAAGATTGGTTCGATACGAGAGGTAATGTACCCTAACTGGCTAGCAAACACTATGGTGGTACCTCAAAAGAATGGAAAATGGAGAGTATGTGTAGATTATAATGACTTAAATAAAGCATGCCCCAAAGATTCATTTCCATTTCCAAATATAGATCAAATGATTGATGCCACAACAGGTCATGAATTATTAAGCTTCTTAGATGCATATTCTGGTTATAATCAGATTAAAATGGATCCCTCAGATGAGGAAAAAACTTCTTTCATTACAAACAAGGGAACTTACTGTTATAAAGTTATGCCTTTTGGCTTGAAAAATACTGGAGCCACCTATCAAAGGTTAGTGACTAAAATGTTCCAAGAAAATCTTGGAATGACGATGGGAGTCTATATTGATGATATATTGGTCAAATCAACACAAGCACAAGACCATTTCCAGCATCTCTCTACTGCTTTTGATATTTTACGCAGGTATAATATGAAGCTAAATCCAGAGAAATGCGCTTTTGGAGTGCAATCAGGTAAATTTTTGGGTTTCCGTGTATCAAACAGGGGAATAGAGCTATATCTCGCTCAAATTAAAGCTATAGAAGAAGTACCTGATATTTTAACAAATAAAAAGGAATTTCAAAGAATAACAGGGAGAATAGCAGCTTTGGGAAGATTTATTTCTAAGTCTTCCGAAAAAAGTTATAAATTCTTCTCAGTTCTCAAAAAGCAGAATCATTTCAAATGGACTGAAGAAAGTCAGCAAGCCCTCAAGAATCTGAAGATTTATCTATCGAAACCACCACTGCTTCAAAGCGAAAAGACGGGGAAAGATTGTACATCTACCTGGCTGTCTCAGAAATTGTTGTAAGTGCAGTACTAGTAAGAGAAGAAAAAGGTAAACAATCACCTATCTATTATGTAAGTAAACTTTGCTAGATGCTGAGACTAGATATCCACATCAGGAGAAGTTATCCTTAGCTTTAATAATGGCATCTAGAAAATTACGACCATATTTTTCAATGCCACCCAATCACCGCTGTGACTTCATATCCTTTAAGAAATATTCTGCATAAACAGGAATTGTTAGGGGGATTAGCCAAGTGGGTCATAGAATTAAGTGAGCATGAAATAATCTATCAGCCTAGGACTGCAATTAAGTCTTAAATACTAGCTGATTTTATTGCTGACTTTAGTAATAGCATTGTTCCTGAAGTAGAGAAAGAGTTACAAATTTTTAACGGTGCTAATCCGGGCCTATGGACCCTATTCACCGATGGTTCCTCAAATATAAAAGGTGCCAGCTTAGGCATAGTTTTAATATCACCCACATGAGAAAATACACGACAAACTATCAAGTGTTATCCTATAACTAACAATGAAGAAGAGTACGAAGTTGTTATTGCAGGGCTTGAACTCGCACGAGAGCTCTCAATCGAGCAAATAGTGATCAACAACGACTCCCAACTGGTAGTAAATAAGATACAGGGGACTTACATCGCTCGAGAGACTCGAATGCAACTTTATCTTGAAAAAGCACGAGAGCTCGTGAGACAATTCAAAACATGGAAGGTAATGCAAATACCTAGAGAGGAAAATGCAGAAGCAGATGCATTAGCTAACCTCGTAGCAGTCACGGAAGTATCAAAAAAAGACAATGTAATTGTCGTCCAACTATTTCATTCAATGATAGACCAGAAAAGGAATGAGGTAACTTTCAACAACTTAACCTGGGACTGGAGAAACGGAATTCTTAATTTTTTGTAGAGTGGAATTGTACCTGAAGACAGGAATGCAGCTCAAGCACTTCGCTGCAAAGCTGTACGGTACTGCCTTATTCACAACTCGCTTTATCGCAAGATGTTCGGAGGACCCCTAGCTAAATGCCTCGGACCTAACCAAATAGAATTTGTGATGAAAGAATTCCACGAAGGACACTATGGAAATCATTCAGGGCCGAGATCCTTAGCGAAAACCCTAATCAGAGCTGAATACTATTGGCCTAAGATGGAAGAAGAAGCCGAGAACTTGGTATCCAAATGTGACAGGTGCCAAAGGTTTGCCAATAACATGCATCGACCCGCGGAATTATTGCATCCAATAATATCCCCATGACCTTTCATGAAATGGGGTATGGACATATTGGGACCTCTTCCCACAACTAAAGGACAAGTACGGTTTTTTCTCATGCTAACTGACTATTTTACAAAATGGGTAGAGGCAAAAACGTTCAAACAAGTGCGAGAAAAGGAAGTTAAAAGCTTCTTATGGCGAAGAATAATATGCCACTTTGGAATACCAAAGGAGATCGTGTGCGATAATGGCCCGCAATTCATAGGCTCGCAAATCACAGAATTCTTCGAAAGCTAGCAAATCAAACGGATCACTTCAACACCATACCACCCCGTGGCTAATGGTCAGGCTGAGTCAACGAATAGGGTCATCATCATCAATCTAAAGAAGCGGTTGGATAAAGCCAAAGGAAACTGGCCTGATGAGTTACTAGCGGTATTATGGGCATACAGAACAACTTCAAAAATAGCCACGGGAGAAACCCCGTTCTCACTTGTTTATGGCTCAGAAGCCTTAATACCTGTAGAGATTGGCGAACCAAGCATAAGGTTCTCAACAGCCATGGAGGGAGAAAACGACGAAGAATTGAGGACCAATCTAGACCTGCTCAAACCACGGAGAGAAGCAACACTCATACGGATGACAACTTAAAAACAAATCATAGAGCGTTATTACAACCGTAAAGCTCATCTCAGGTACTTCAAGATTGGGGACTTCTTCCTCAAAAAAGTTTTTCAATGAACGAAAGAAGCTGGCGCAGGAAAGCTAAATCCAAACTTGGAAGGACCTTACAAAATCCGAGGCATAGCTGGGAAAGGCGCCTATGAGTTGGAAGCTATGGACGACAGAGTTCTACCAACAAGCTGGAACGCCATCCACCTAAAGAAGTATTACTTCTAAGGAAAGAATACCTACCGTTAGGTATCACACGTTCGATTTTATTTTGAACATTTAAGAATCTTACTAACTTTTTTATATGATAGGCATAAAGCTAACCCATCACCAGATGATGATATTAGACCTGCAAAGACGCGAGGAAATAACACAATTCCCAATATAGGGTTATACTTTCTGATGGACGTTTTAAAGGGTTAAGCAGTCATCATATAAAAAACTATATACCTTCGAGTCCAGAATGTTTTTCCTTTTCAGGAAAAATACCACAAGGAAGGAATAATCAAGTGCTCGAGATCTCATTCTTCAAAGCTCAAACACTTGGGGGACTATACAGTATGGAAGGCTAAGACGAAGCAAAGAAGACTATCAGAAAGTCAAAAGCTCGAGCCTGAAGACCCATCTACCCAACGAGACAAGTGATACGAGCAGAATCGAAAGAGATCAAAAGAGTCATCCAAATACAAAGCCTAATGAAAAAAGCCAAAACCTTCGAACATGTTCAGGTTGAAAGGCAAAATATTAGTCACGAGAAAAAATGGACATCTTTATACTTATTCAAAGCTGTTTTAACAAAAACAGTTAGGGATAAAAGATCATCATCAATGTACTCATTCAAAAACTGTTATCAAATAAAACAATTATGGATGAAAGATCTAAATCCTTGTATTTGTTCAGAAAACTATTATCAAATAAAAACAGTTAGGAATAAGAAAACATTTCCCTCGTACTTATTAGAAAACTGTTTCCAACGAAAACAGTTGCGGGTAAAAACCCCAATCTTTCTAAAAACTATTACTAGTAAAAAACAGTTGTTCCCTTGTATTAATATCGAAAAACTGTTACCTACGAAAAACAGATACAAAATACAAGAGTATATCAAATCTGTTAAACAAAAACAGTTGCAACATGAGATTTAGACGATAATCAAACACATGTAAAATTTCATGGAAGTCCAAACAAAAAACTTTCCTTGGAAACATTCTTAAACATGTGTAAAATCCCTATCACTCTATTGAATTATCATGAAGTTGAGATGTCTTCTTCATGTCAATTATAAAGGGCCGTCTTTCATAAATTATGCCTACTACAAAAAGGAACACATTTAATATGACACCGTGCCTATTACAAAAAGGTACGAGTAATCTAAAGCATTCTACATGGAAAACTCAGAGGTAAAACTAAAACCTCAAAAAATGAAGCATGTAAAAGACTTAAAGAGTGAAACAGAAACTCAACAGAAGTCATACTAACATTAATATATTAAAGCGGCTAAGCAAAAACTAAGTATTAACTTATACTTAGCCGTATAAATTTTTTATATACATTGAGGTGCCCCTAAGTTGTCATTTGGGGACTATAAAGAAATCCAAATTTACCCCCGATGGGACTGGAGGTAACCACCAATTGAGACAAAGAAAAAAAAAGAGGGTTGAACCAACTAAACTTCTTCAGGAAGGGGGTTGACTTCACTGGCAGAAGGACTGGGAGCAACTAGGGATGAAGAGGCATGAGCGGCTGGAGTCTCACCATCAGGTGAAGAAAGGTTATGACCTTATTGAGCCTTCTCCATGGCTTCCTTAGTTTTAGTTATTTCAGCACTAAGGTTGAAACCCTCTTGACTCATTTCCATCAATGTGTCAAGGCGTGAATTCATATACGCCCAACTCACATCAACAACAGCCACCTCTTCAAGATCCTCATAATCCCTTGCCCATACTTGAAGCTCAGCGCTCACTCCGTCCTTTTCCGCTTCATCAGCTTCATGGGCGGCCCTTAACGGCACAATCGACTCCTCCAAAGTTTGAGCTTTATCTAAAGCCTTACGAAGGTCCTCTTAAGTCCGAGTGAGTGATTGCACAAGATCGCCTGAGTATTCCTCCTTCTGCCCCAACAAAATTTTCAAGTCTCTAATCTCCTCTGAGGCACGGGACAGCTGCTCAGCAAATGAGGACTCCAGAACACTCTTGTCTTTATCAGCCTGACTGGAAGAAGACTTCTCTACTGCCAGTTCTTCCGCCATGAGCCTCATCAGCCGCTTCAAGGTACTCTTTTCCTCTTCTAAGGCATCCATGTCAATCCTTAGGCTATCGTACTATCTTTTCAATTATCAGCATCGGCCTGCAACTCTTTTGGCTCCCGATCCGTATTTGAGATCCTCTTCATGAGCTCCATTCCTATAAGATTAATCTACAATAAATAAAACCAATCAGATATGGTAAATTTCATGTACGAAAATGAAAGAGAGAACCTGCATTATACCTTCAAAGAGGTATGCAAAACTTCATTGGCCCATGTAAGAGAACTGTGGCTGGCTAGCTTGGCTTTATCAGTGGGACTAATCAAAGGCTTGAGCCACACTTCGGGCTCACCCGTTTTCTTGAAAAGATTCCCCTCAGCTGGAACCTCTATTACCACCTGCCGCATCTCTCTGCTGGAAGACCCTACTTCCCTAACGGAAGGCATGGAACCAGGCAGAGATGAAACAACAACTGGCATAGAGGGTTGAGGAGCTGGGGAAGCCACGGGCAAAGAAGCAGGCACAGAGGGTTGAAGAGTTGAAGAAGTTAAGGGCAAAGCAAAAGCAGAAGCCGAAATAGCCAAATGAGCAGATGAGACAGCTTCTCTTAAAGAAGCAGGAAAGACATCAGCCAAAGGGACATCGTCAGGAGCAAGGACAAAACCTTCATGGAACAGGCAATCCAGAAACTTATGAACGGGGGAATGTGAAACATCTTCAAGGATAGAGGGCTCAACCACACACACGGAAGGCAAGGTCAAGGGTGTAAACTCATCATCTGAAACCACCCCCTTTCTCCGTGGCATGTGCACTAAAGCACCTTCTTCTTCTTCTACGGTACGAGGCTCACCAATCTTCCTCTTAGAGGAAGATGAACTAACAATAATTTCTTGGGCCTTAGCCAAAGACATCTTCAGGATAGATGAAGAAGACACCCCACGAGCAGAGAACCCTATTAAAAGGGAAGAAGTTAAGCGACAAAGAAAGAAGAGACTCAAGTAAGGAAAGAAGCAAGAACAAGATCTTCACTTACCGTGTGTCTTTACATTCCATCCATACCTCCCAACGAGGTACTTCCAAGATCTCTCTTCTAAAGGAGCAACGAACAACAATTTTCTACCAATCACGGATACCGGAGACATTCTCAACAGTATCCATGATTGCTGAGAGAGAAGAAGAAACAGATATGGTGTAAATAAAACATCTCAAGTCAGAACGAGGAAAAGTAAATAGATGTGAGCTAAAGCATACTCACGTGCACGATTCCACTTCTCAGGGAAGGGAAGATTTTCTTCACCCACTAAACCAACAGTGGTTACCAGCACTCTTTTGCTTCTAGCAGTTAGAGTAAAAACCCCTTCACGAAATAAGGTAGGAGAGTAGAGATGAATATGATGGTTGAAAGTAAAAGGAACCGAGGCTAAAGAAGCTAAACTCCTAAGACATGCGACAACTCACCACACAAGCGGACCAACTTGTCCTAAGCAGATATTGAAAAAATGGCAGAATTCAATTATCACTGGGTCAATGGGGGGTCTAAACCCTAGAGTGAAAGGGTACGTATAAACAAAAGAATATCCCTTCTTGTAAGACGTTATTCTTTGATTATTATTCAGAATAGAGACAAGGAAATAAGGCCTCCAAAAACACTCCCTACGAACAAGGGAAATCTGACCCTCAGTTATAAGGGTTGGATACCTTTCGACACTTTCAAGGGAAGAAGATTGGTCTACAAGAACTTGATTATCTCTAGCAAAAACAAACTCAGCAGGAACAATTTCATCAACTCCAGGTTCACAAAGGCGTTCACCTCCACCTCTAAAAAAAGACCGAGAAACCCTAAACCTCGGAGAAACTATAGATCTAGTGGAAGGAGAGGGAACCATCTGTGAAGAAGAGGAGCTCCTCGAAGGAGTGGATCCTAGACTTCTAAGTCTACCACCCCTCTGACTCCGAGTCGGAGCAGAAGATGGCATTAAATTTTCAATATCTATTACTCCCTGAGGTTGGTTTGAAGAAGACATGTTTACAAAGGCAAGAAGAAAGTTCTTTACAAAAGACAAAGTTAGAAAGTGTTTCGTGGAAGCAAAGAAAAGAAGAAAGGTATTAATATTTGAGGACAACCGTCAAACATGGAAAAAAAGAAAAATAATGATGAAAACTCATAATTGAAGATGTTACTTCGGGACTGGCACAACCGCAAAAAGCCCTAAATGGTGACACGTGGTATGCACATTAAATGGAAGTGACAAATGACGCCTATGGTGCAAAGAAGGATACAATGTTTCGAGGAAAAGCGGCGGCAAAATATTCCAGCCATAAATGAATATCTACTTACCAAATATTAATCGATAAATATATGGTAAGTGGGGGGACTATATGTTAGCCAGCTTTTGACAACTCAGCCAGTTACGAGGACACATGAGAACACGACAGCTGGATGTGATTCTTTGAAGAGGTACGGAACAAAGAGGCACGATTCAATAAACCCTCGAGCTTATCAACCACAGGAAACTCCACCTGATCAAAACAGGGAAGAGGCACGGTCAGAATGAATCTAGACAAAGCTACGGGCAGATTCAAGAACCCACAATTGATTACTCAAACATTATGTAACCGTACCCCAATTACCGTTATCCTTTGTAACGCCTCATTAATGTCGTAATTAGTCATTAATGAGCAATCATAGCAAGAGTTGTACGTTATATCAAGGAATCTCCCATATAAGGAAGGGGAATACAACTTGTAAAGGCATCTGATTCTTGAATACAATTGACTTCGCTTTTCTATATTTCTGCAATATTGTCAATTATTCATTTTTCTCTATTTTCCTGATTATCAGTAACCCGTGTTCATCCTAGAAATAACTTTAGTCAAAGGATCTAATTCTTTGGTTAAACACTTACGCCCAAATTTCCACCAAATATATACACCTAGACAATAAGTGCGGAAGTGTATCCTGAGTACGTAAATAAGCCGTACCTGATAAGTATCTAGCTTAACACCCGAAGAAGTAGTAATGAGGGATCGACATTGACACTTACTAGTGGTCCAATAAATAAAATATAATAAAGTAAACAAGTATGAAACATGGTAAGTAACTAGTGAGAATAAATATAGGAAAATAATACGGTCTACGACTGAACAGCGAACACAAAGTCCTCAAATAACGGATACCTCTTCGAATAGAATATGTAATAGTCAACAACAAATCAACGGTCACATCTCAAGTCGAGAAAAAACTCATGAGTACACGAACTCCTTATCAAGTATTTTGCAGGATTCTACCGAGGCGAGTGGCCTGATCCCAGAAGAGTAGAGGCACGAATTCCTGCCGTGGTGTACGGCCGGATCCCAAAATAGTACCACTGAGGTGTTCAACCCGATCCCATAATTGTGTACATTTCCAAAGGTCGACTGACATGAACCATAGATGCATCTCATAATATTGCTGAGGCGAACGACTCGATGCCATAATGATATTGCTGAGGCGATCAACCCGATCCCATAGGAATAATGAAGACTTGGCGGGTCACTTTCCCCACTCACAAAATTACGTGTGAGTTGTGAAATTTAAGAAAACTTTCGGACAAATACATAAAACTTGGGAGAAATCTGTAACAGGAAGTGAAACCTCTATTGGTAATTAATTAGCTCTCCTTATGTCATGAATCATAATTCCGATACTTTACGCAAGTCTAGTCTCAGGAAAAATTTATATGAAAGCAATTAAACATGCAAGAATAACTCAAATATTATTATTAAAGCATGGCGTGAGTCTAAATATACCCGAACCTAATCATTAATTCTAACATATGCACGGACACTCATCACCTCATACATGTAGCCCCCACAACATGTAGCACTTAGAAAATATAACACCAACATGGTAATTTCCTCCTCACAATGTCAGACATGAGACTTACCTCGCTCCGAATTCCGATAACTGATTGCGATGCCTCTCTAACTCCTCAACCAATGCCAAACGATTCGAAACTATTCAAACAATGTGAAAACCAATCAAAATATACCCAACGACTCTTAATTAATCAATTTATAATAATTCCCAACTCCGCTAGAAAAATCATACCCAGGGGCCACGTGCCCGAATTCCAAAAAAATTTGAAGATAAACATTACCCATAGCACTATGAACAAAAATATATAATTGTTTTCTAATTCCACGTCCAATTTCATAGTAAAAATCCAAGATTTCCATTTATATATATATTTTTGAAACTTTCAACTATTTCTATCAAATTCCATGTTAAAATCCATATACAACCCATGTATTTAACTCAAAACAAGTAGGAATAACTTACCTAATGATAAATGGTGAAAATGACTGTGGCGCCCCTTTTTCTCGCAAAATCGGGTTTCAACACGTGACAACTCTTTTAAGGAACTATTAAAAGAGAAGAGTCGTCAATAATTTTTAAGGTGCGTTAGGGCACCTATTTGTAGATAACTCTTTTTAACTAGTCAATATCATCAAAGATAGGGTAAGGACTCAAAACTACATCGAAGAGAAGGTGTTAGGCACTCTTCGAGGTCCACAATTGTGGTTCCCGACCGAATTTAAATTATACAGAATAGTCTATGTGATCAAATAAATAAAGGGAGCACACAATTTAAGAAATTTATTATAAAAAGTTTCTTTGACAGAGGGGTACAACTATTTTGATTCTAATAGAAAAGAAATAAAATGGGGGGGGGGGGGGGGGGAGGTCCTATGTTTTTTAGCCTAAAGGATCACCCCGTGCAACATAAATAATATTTCGTAACTCCCTCTAGATGGGGTGTTACTCATATTATTGAGCGGGCACAGACTATCATCTCCTGCTACTCGATTACTATGTTAAATTTGTTTATCTAAAAGCCCTCTAATTCAGTTCTAAGCCGTGTGCCCTACACATGCATTACCCACCCCATACCTATTGTCCAGAAGGTGTTGAACCTCTATTTGGATGGTTCTAGACCTTATCTAGGCTGCTCAAAATGTAAAAATATTAGGCGAGAAACAAAACATCTAAGGACTTCACATAGATGCAATTAAAGCCTCACACTTACCTCCACACTTAAGCAGCAAGTGCACACAAACACATATATCAATCAGGAATTGGTAGAATTCAGAAACTTAAACCTATAGATATGTCTTCTAGGCACTCAAGGTATGCATGTAAATTTCAGATGCAAGATATTGCTTATAGATGGAATTACATAGGTATTACAAGCTGGTTATTGAAAGTTTTAAGTTGCCAATCCTATATGTGTGATGCCTAGGTGATCTACGCAATTGGGTAAATAGAATCTGCTGGGAGGAGTCCCAGAATTATCCAAATTTTCCTAATAGTGACGCTCAGGAACATTGTTTGAGTAGTCTAATATTAACCAATTAACAAGCAATTGTTTCCTATAGGCAGGATCTCTAACAGTTGATGATTACAACTCGCTATATTTATACTTAGTCCTATAGACAGGATTTCCAGTGATCAATGCGATACAATAGCGAATGAAGTGATCAAAATCCTATAGATATGATTTCTAGTGAATAACTGAAATGAATTAAAAGAAATCTTGTTGCAATTTGTTCCTATAGGCAGGTTTCTAATGCATTAGAAAGTAGTCATGCAAATTGAATGAGTGCTCACTTCCTATAGGCATGTTGTGTATAAACACGTAGCAGTAGACATAGCATTTGAAATCATGATTAATGGTAAACAAATATTGTGTGTGTGATCCTCCTAATGTCATGATCTCTACAGTGCTCATGTAATCGAACAACACATGTAACAAACACAACATCAAGTCTCGTAGGCATGTTATCTACCCATTGTGCATGTAGATATTGAATTCTACCCATTCCCGTTTTACTAACATCCCAATTGTTTATACAAAAGGTTATTACATGCCCAATAATGCATATAAAAGTACAAATGTTACATAATAGTGATACTATGCGTACAACAGACCTAAGTAAAAATACCCAGTATTTCCCGCGCCTTCAATAACTCTTACACGGCATACCCAGGCCTTCAACAAAGAGCCACATTCAATACACGACTCAGGGATCCATAGAGAACTCCAAAACCAATTTACTCAACCATAGCACCAAGTGTCAGCCAATTAGGTACACAACACATAGTAAGGGGAAGTAGAATAAATAGGAAAAATTTTGAGATTAAGGGAGTGACTAAGGACCAAGACCTATTGTGTCAGAGTTCACAAGGGCCTAAATTGGACCCCGAGTAGTGCTCACACTAGGGAGGCTAACAATTAGAACCCAGGTTGTCACGACCCCAAATCCTAAGCCGGTCGTGCTGGCGCCTATCATGGAACTAGGATAGCCAACCATTACAGACCATCATAATATTTCATAATTTCCCAAAACTAGAAGATTTTAAAATAGCAAAGCGAGATAAACCAAAACCTGGAGTCAACTGTCATGAGCATCTAGGACTATAAATACAATGTACAATAAGGTGAATTGTTACTACAAAATTCTGAAGTACGAAAGACAAAAACTATGAATTGAGGAAAGGAAATGAAAGGAGGTGAGCTGGGGATGCTGAGCAGCTACCTCAATCCTCGATCAAACTCCACGCACGTCCGAAAATTAACTAGAGAGATGGTTCGGTACCTGGATCTGCACACAAAGGTGCAGGGAGTAACGTGAGTACGCCAACTAAGTAAGTAATCAAAGTAACTGAAAACTTGAGTGTAGTGACGAGCATTTATAAATCATGTAAATCCGTGTAATAAGTAACGGTGGAAATAAATAAATCAAGTCAGGAATCTACACTCCAAATATTTCATAAAACTCCAGTTTCCATTTAAAATCTCGTATAAAAACATTTTTCCAACATTATCATCAGGGGCTCAGTGTAAAGAAGAGTGAAAACAGTAGTTTCATAAAATATAAGCCCCTCGGGCACAATATCACTCACAAATAAGCTTCTCGGGCAAGCCTCTCAGTCATTCGTGACTCCACTATCAGAATATCATATTCACACTAAAAACTCATACTCAACCAGTATCATGAATACACACAACTGCTGCGGTGGGCAACACAATCCAATACATATATATATACTGATGTGGCGTGCATCCCGATCCATATAACATACGCTGCGGCGTGCAACCTGTAACGACCCGACCAATCATTTTGAGTTCTAGTGCGTCGTTCAGCAGTTTGAGGTCATGAGAAGCTCCCTTTCCGGTATTATGACTTGTAGGTGTGGTCGGAATTGAATTTCGGGAAGTTTAGAGTTACTTTGGAAAGAAAATTCTCATTACGGAAGCCTTAAGCTGGAGAAATTGACTAAGATTGGGATTATGAGAAAATGACCTCAGAATCAGAATTTGAAGGTTCCAGTAGGTTTGTATGATGATTTGGACTTGCGCGTATGTTCGGATCAGGTTTTGGATAACCAGGGAGCGTTTCGGCGCATATTGTAGAAGTCAGCATTTTAGAAGAAATTCATAAGTCTGGGTTGAAGTGAATTTCAGTGGTATTGATGTACGTTTGGGATTCCGAGTCTGGGAACATCTCTGTATGGTGATTCTGGAGTTGGGAGTGCGACCGAAAGTGAATTCGGAGGTCCGTAGGTTATTTTGAAGTCACTTGGCTAAAGATAGAAATTTCAAGGTTTTTGAGAAATCCGTTCGGAAGTGGAAATTTTGATATCACGTTCGAAATGCGATTCTGGGAGTTGTATCAGGTCCATAATGTTGAATGTGACTTGTGTGCAAAATTTGGGGTCAATCGGACGTGATTTGATGGGTTCCGACATCGAATATAGAAGTTTGAAACTTCAAAATTCATAAAGCTTGAATTGGAGAGCGATTCGTGGTTTTGGTGTTGTTCGAAGTGATGTGAGGCCTCGAGAAGGTCTGTGGGATGTTATGGGACTGATTCATGTGATTGGACAGGGTCCTGGGGGCATCGGGTGTGTTTCGGGTCAATTTTGGGTGATTTGCTGTTGCTGGTTTGCTGGTGTCGAGGGTGTTCTTCACGAAAGCGGAGGGCCTCGCGCGTTCACAAAGAAGGAATTTTTTAGGGCTTCTGGGTTGGCTTATGCGAACGTGGTAAAGGGAGTGCGAATGAGGAGGCCTAGGCTGAGACTACTACGCGAACGCGGGGCTTGGTATGCGAACGCGTAAAAGGGACCTGAGATCTGGGCCAAGGGTCGATTGGCCTATGCGAACGCGGGGAGGGGACCGCGAACGCAGAGTGTTGACTCGAGGAAGCTATACGAACGCGTTCTGAGGTATGCGAACGCGAAAAGTAAAATTGTGGGCCTGAGTTTCTGGGCTTCGCGAACGCGGGGCATAGACGCGTTCGCAATGAAGGCCGTTATGGGAATGAGTTGATTTAAAGACGTGAATTGGCCATTTCTTTTCATTTTTCTCATGGCTTGGGCAATTTTTGAAGGTTTCAAGAGGAGGGCTTCATCATAAATGGAAAGGTAAGCTATCCCCACCTATTGTGAGTTAAATATATGATTATACATGGATTTAGACATCGAAAATTAGTATAAATTTGGGATTTTGGGGAAGACCTAGAATTTGGATTTTTTGACTTTTACCATGAATTTAAGCATGAAAGTTAGAGTAAATTGTATATTTGAGTTAGTAAAGCTATGGGTAGAATTTAGCTTCGAGAAATTTCGGAATCCGGGTACGTGGACCCGAGGGCATTTTGGTCAACATTTCGAGCGGAGTTCGGAACTTATATAATTTGAATTTTTATAGGTATTAGAGTATATTTTCATTTGTTTTCCCGTTATTTGGATAGTTTTTGGGCGTGGTGCATTAATTTGAGTCGCCGGAAGGGCTTGGAAGTCGGTTATGGAATTTCTGAGCGAGGTAAGTCTCTTTTCTAACTTTGTGAGGGGGAATTGTCCCCCATAGGTGAACTAAATGAATACATGGTATTAATTGCGGGGGCTATGTACGCACGAGGTGGTGATAGTCCGTGCGTAGCTACTATCATGTTTATGTCCGGGTAGTCTAGGACCCAAAAACATGTTTTAATTGCCGTATTTGTGATCTTATTGATGAAAATAAAGTGTTTAAACCTTACTGAACTTGGTAAAAATGTATTTTTGGAAACGATTTAAATACTATTTTTGTGACCTTTAAAGGAGAAATTTGTCATTTACTTGACTATTTGTTTTCCCGATGTAGTCGGGGTGGACTGTTTGATTGTGCATGACTGTGTGCGATCGCTTCACAATTTATATTCCGCGAGTGGGGTGATTTATTCCACTACTCTCATGGGAGCGGGCCATATGCCACGACAGGTTAATAGATGCATCTATGGTTCGAGCTGTTCGACCCTTCGGCAGTGTACAATTTACATTTATGTTAGTTCGGGCCGTTCGACCCTCGGCACTGCTTGCGCATTATATTTAGTGCGTATTTGCTGTGATTTTTACCTGATTACTGGCCTAGAGATTTTAAATTGTCAACTGAAATGACGAGGATTTAAGAATATTAAATGTGAAAGAAGTTGTTATTTCTGTCGCTACTTGTTAAATTGCCTAGGATATTCATGCTTAGTGTCACCCATGATTATATTACTTCGACCTCTAGTAAGTGTCAAAGTCGACCTCTCGTCACTACCTATTCAAGAATAGGTGGGATACTTACTGAGTACACGTTGTTTTCGTACTCATGCTACGCTTGCTGTGCATTTTTATTGCACATGTACATTCACGGCTAGTGGCCCTGCTTGACGCAGTGATGTGATTGGCGTGGAGACATAGACGAGTTGCACCTTTCGGAGACGACCCGCAGCCGACAGAGTCTTCCTCAGATATATTGTATTTTAATTTACCTTCCTTGTCCAGTTTGTATTATGAACAAGTATTGTAGTACATGTATAATTCATAGAAAATTTGCTCATGCACTTGTGACACCAGGTTCTGGGATAATTATGGGATTTATTCACTATTTAAATTGCTAAAGATTTTATTGTTTACTCAGTGGAAGTTCACCAATTATTATTTAAGAAAAAAATGAAAAGGAATGATTTCGAGAATTTTAAAATAAAGATTTTACTTATTTATTAAGTGTTTGCTTGCCTGACAGTGGGGTCCGGCGCCATCACGACCTTAATGGATTTTGGGTCGTGAAAATGTGGTATCAGAGCTCTAGGTTCCCTTAGGTCTTATGAGTCATGAGCAAGTCTAGTAGAGTCTTACGAATCGGTACAGAGATGTCTGTACTTTTCTTCGAGAGGCTATAGGGCTGTCGGGAGTACTTCCATTCTTGATTCCTTATCGTGCGATTTGATTCCTCCGAGGCTTATGCCTACGTTTCTTCCTACTCAATCTTACGCGTCGCGAAGTGCTTGCTATGAATTAGGAATTTGAGGAATTGAAGTGGTGCTATGGGTGTGGTGCGGGATGTTTCTCCCTACGAAGTTGATTGAGGCCATTGTCGTTGCTATGCGGAAGAGTAGTATGTTGTTTCAGCCAGTAGCTGTGATTTTGAGTACTTGAGGTTATGATCAGGTTGTGATGATATTTACGATTAGTTATCGCGCTATGTCAATATGATGATAGAATGCTTGCCCATATGTTGGGGGTGATGAATGGCTTGCTTGAAGGGAGGTCTTCTCAGGGCGTGATTTTGAGATTTCAGCATTTTAGTTCCGGCAAAGGAGCGGACGGACTGGTAAAGTTGGTGAATGAGAGCAGGATTAGGATGGGGTATTGATGTTGCAGAGAGTGTGCATTTCAGCATCGTTGAAAGGTGTCAGTTGGTGATTTCCATAGGTGGGTTATCTCCTGTGAGTAGGTTAGCGGTTGCATGGTTGGCAAGTTTCTACGTGGGATTCTGGTGGCTATTCGATAGGAAGAAAAATAAGTGAATGGTGCTAGAGAAATTGAGTATTTAGGGAATGCTAACAAGAGGATTTAGAAGGATTTGACGGGTTGGTGGAGCAAGATCATGTCAGCAATGAAGAAAGAATTTCGGTGGGGTCCATAGTGGTGCAATGAGTAGCTTAAGGCTAAGTGGGAGAATCCTACCACCTGCAATTGGGTTGCAGGATTATATTCTCACGGGGTTGCGTATTATCGGCGTATTGGCAAGTTATTACAGCTAAGGGGAAAGGAGTAAATGGTAATTGTGCATGGAATTTGATAAATGTGTGCAAAAATTGGCCCTATTGGACCAGAGTTAGGCTTTGGAAGATTCAGAATTTATGCTTAATGCATAGGCGAGTTATAAGGGTAGTGACTCAGTCACGTACTTCATTGAGAGGATGTTCATGCGCTAGAAGAGCCTTGGTGTTGATCGAATTCGGGGCCAGTCAGAGTGGGTGACAGTCAATAGCGGTCCTAACAAACTCGAAGGTTAAGAATGCGGTGTTTAAGGGTTTCAGGCAGCAGTATGATTAAGAATCGAGCTTTGCAGTATAATTTCTAAGAAAGAGAAAATTGTTGGAGTGTTCTATGATATTTTTCAGCGTGCAGGATAGTGTTGGGAGAGTGAGAGAAGTAAACTCCAGGGTGTAGAAAGATTATCAGAAGGGTATGAAACGGTTTGTATGATTGAGATAGCATGGTCTCGTGAGTCAAGGCCACTCGGGATGAGTAAGGATTGAGATTGTTATGAGTTGAATGGGGTTACTATTGTTTCTGAGGCGAATAAGGATGATTAAAAGAAGATAGATTGGTTATCCATGGTTGGAATGGCACGTGTGCAACAGTGATCAGTTCCTTCAATGTGGTTATGTTATGCATGTGGTTTGTGCCAATATGTGCGAGGCTTGTCGGTCGCCGTGATAGATTTTATTTGGAAGCATTCAAGCACTATGTCCTGTCATAGGTAGGCGGATCCCGGAAGGGTAATGGTGGTATAGACTATTCCTTATGGATTTGCATATATTGTGATTGCGGGAATTCACTCGTGACTTGTGGTGGTTCTCTTGAATCGAGGTAGGTAAAAGGTTTCTATATGATGAAATGTTCGCCCTACTAGTGGTTCAGAAGTTATGATGGAATTCTTGCGCTATCTCATATTGGCATGTTAGGTGCGGTGAGCAGTACATAACTGGAAGTAAGGATCGAGGTTGTGGTTCGGTGTTGACAAGGATGTCATGAGCTCGGATGAGCAAGGAAAAAGGGGTTTGAATGTTTAGAGTAAGATGTTGTTGTCTTCAGTGTCACCTGAGATGGTTGTTTGGTGAAAGAGGCTTTGCATCTTAGTCATGGGTTCTTGATGTGTTTTGCTGTGTTAGTGTGGTCGGTGGTATGGATGTGCAGACTTATTAACTCGTGGAGGGTCGTGGGAGCGTGACCACGGGAAGATTGTATAAGTGTGACATGTAGTCACCTGATTGATTGAGGATTTAGATTAAGTATAAGGAAGTACAATATTGCTTATTTAAAAATTCATGCCAGGAAGGCGTACGGTCCAACTGGTTGTGGATTGTGGGGTGTTTTCCCGGCTATGATGGTTGTTCTTGCGTGTTATGAGAGGAAGTAGCTTATTTTGGACCCAGGTAAGGCTATCAACCTAGTTCATTGCGAGCAGAATCGGCTTGAAGTGTATGAATGGATTTAAACAAGATTATGGACTTCATACGAGCCAGATGTGTTCATTTCAGTATAGCGTTCCTCAAGGAGGGGTGTTGGAATATCAGGTGTTGTTCTGTCTTTGTCAAATTCATGTGATATTATGAATGTGCCGTGTGAGTTGTGAAATGGCTTGATAATTTCTTACGTGTTGATATTCCGCGTAGTGATGAGGTTATGTAAGCAGGATGACTCTTCAGATCCATATTATATATCGCACCTCAGCTGTGCTTGAGTTTTGTAGCATATAGTTCTATCAGTCTCCCTAGAATGGTATTCTGCACTTAGCGTGCTTGTGACTGATGTTCGATATTTGTAATAGTGAGCAATTCAGCTCCGTGCATATCTCTTTGTGTGAATTTTATGATTTGGATCGGGTTGCACGCCATAACAGTGTGATGTTGAGTACGATTCCCTATATCTATTTTTTTGTGTTTTGCTTCCTATTTTCTGAGGAGATTTTATAATAAGTTGCGTGAGTTGAGTAGTCTTTTCCTGAGTCATTTCCTTATGTATCATGTTCTAATTGTGGCCTATTGGCGCATTGTGGCATCATGTGAGACTATTGGTCATGTCTGGGGTGATTGGTTGTCTGAGCAGGTCATACTGGGTAAGACGAGATTTATAAAGCAGGGATCGGTGTGATAAGATTATGTGAATTATATTACAGGGAAAATACCATTATTTGGTTAGTAATAAGGTGATGATTTTAGTCAAAAAGGAGAGATTCAATGTTTGGTTAACTCTGCAATTGGTTAGAATTTCTGTATATCTCCTCTGTGTGGTGGTATCGTCAACATTATAGCAGGATGTATATATATACATATATCATAAGGTGCATTGGGAGAATTGTAGTGGTGGAATTTTGGCTATTAAGGTTTGGGGAAATGTCATTGTGATTGGATTATGAAATATGCGGTGTATGGCGCTAAATTCAGCAAAATTATGCAGTCATGTTTTGGTACCTCGTGTGGTAGTTGATACGATGATTATATATTGGAAATAGGTATGGCAAATAAATTTCAGGTTATGGAACTGGGTTCTGAGCTTATTGTATGGATAAAAGAGGATATATTCAGGTTTGATCAAGCTAATGTGCTCAACTGGGTTGTGGAAGCACGGGCAGGTGCACGAGGTGTTAAACATTGATTTCAGATAACTCTAGAGAAGTTCTTAGCACATTCGAGGACAAACGTCTGTTTAAGTGGGGGAGAATGTAACGACCCGACCGATCGTTTTGAGCTCTAGCGCGCCGTTCAGCAGTTTGTGCTCGGAATTGAATTTCGGAAGTTTAGAGTTAATTTGGAAAGAAAATTCTCATTTCGGAAGCCTTAAGCTGGAGAAATTGACTAAGATTCTGAGAAAATGACCTCAGAATCAGGATTTGAAGGTTCAAGCAGGTTTATATGTTGATTTCGGACTTGGGCGTATGTTTGGATCAGGTTTTGGATAACCCGGGGAGCGTTTCGGCGCATATTGTAGTAGTCAACATTTTAGAAGAAATTTCATAAGTCTAGGTTGAAGTGCATTTCAGTGATATTGATGTCCATTTGGGATTCCGAGTCTGGGAACAACTCCGTATGGTGATTTTGGAGTTGGGAGCGTGATCGGAAGTGAATGCGTAGGTCCGTAGGTTCTTTTGAAGTCATTTGGCTAAAGATAGAAATTTGAAGGTTTTTGAGAAATCCGACCGGAAGTGGAAAGTTTGATATCGCGCTCGGAATGGGATTCTGGAAGTTGGAGCAGGTCTATAATGTTGATTGTGACTTGTGTGTAAAATTTGGGGTCAATCGGGCGTGATTTGATGGGTTCTGACATCGAATGTAGAAGTTTGAAACTTCAAAATTCATAAAGCTTGAATTGGAGAGTGATTCGTAGTTTCAGCATTGTTCGATGTGATTTGAGGTCTCGAACAGGTCTGTGGGATGTTATGGGACTGAGTCATGTGATTGGACAGGGTCCTGGGGGCCTCATGTGTGTTTCAAGGTGGTTTTGGGTCAATTTTGGGTGATTTGTTGTTGATGGTTTGCTGGTGTCGAGGGTGTTCTTCGCGAACGCGGAGGGCCTCATGCGTTCACAAAGAAGGAAATTTGTAGGGCTGCTGGATTGGCTTATACGAACGCGGTAAAGGGAATGCGAACGTGGAGGCCTGGGCTGAGACTACGCGAATGTGGGGCTTGGTATGCGAACGCGTAGAAGGGACCTGAGATCTAGGCCAAGGGCCGATTGGCCTATGCGAACGCGGGGAGGGGACCGCGAACGTGGAGTGTTGACTTGAGGAAGCTATGCGAACGCGAAGAGTAAAATTGTGGGCCTGAGTTTCTGGGCTTCGCGAACGCGGGGCCAAAGACGCGTTCGCGATGAAGGCCGTTCTGGGCAGTGAGTTAATTTAAGAGACGGGTTGGCCATTTCTTTTCATTTTTCTCATGGCTTGGGCGATTTTTGGAAGGTTTCAAGAGGGGGGCTTGATCATCAATGGCAAGGTAAGCTATCCCCACCTACTGTGAGTTAAATATATGATTATACATAGATTTAAACATGGAAAATTAGTATAAATTTGAGATTTTGGGGAAGACCTAGAATTTGGATTTTGGAATTTTACCATGAATTTAAGCATGAAAATTAGAGTAAATTGTATATTTGAGTTAGTAAAGCTATGGGTAGAATTTATCTTCGATAAATTTCGGAATCTGGGTACGTGGGCCCGAGGGAATTTTGGTCAACTTTTCGAGCGGAGTTGGGAACTTATATAATTTGAATTGTTATAGGTATTAGAGTATATTTTCATTGGTTTGCGTGTTATTTGGATAGTTTTTGGGTGTGGTGCATCAATTTGAGTCGCCGGAAGGGCTTGGAAGCCGGTTATGGAATTTCTGAGCGAGGTAAGTTTCCTTTCTAACTTTGCGAGGGAGAATTGTCCCCCATAGGTGAACTAAATGAATACATGATATTAATTGCGGGGGATACATACGCACGAGGTGACGAGAGTCCGTGCGTAGCTACTATCATGTTTATGTCTGGGTAGTCTAGGACCCGAAAACATGTTTTAATTTCCGTATTAGTACTTATTGATGAAAATAAAGTGTTTAAACCTTACTGAACTTGGTAAAAATGGATTTCTGGAAACGATTTAAACACTATTTTGGTGACCTTTAAAGGAGAAATTTGTCATTTACTTGAGTATTTGTTTTCCTGATGTAGTAGGGGTGGACTGTTTGATTGTGCATGACTGTGTGTGACCGCTTCACAATTTATATTGCACGAAGGGGGTGATTTTTTCCACTACTCTCATGGGAGCAGGCCGTACGCCACGACGGGTTAATAGATGCATCTATAGTTCGAGCCGTTCGACCCTTCGGCAATGCACAATTTACATTTATGTTGGCCCGGGCCGTTCGACCCTCGGCACTGCTTGCGCATGATATTTGTTGCGTATTTGCTGTGATTTCTACCTGATTACTGGCCAGGAGATTTTAAATTGTCAACTGAAATGGCGAGGATTTAAGAATATTAAATGTGAAAGAAGTTGTTATTTCTATCGCTACTTGTTAAAATTGCCTACGATATTCATGCTTAGTGTCACCCTTGATTATATTAAGTCGACCTCTAGTAAGTGTCAAAGTCGACCTCTCGTCACTACCTCTTCGAGGTTAGGCGGGATACTTACTGAGTAAACGTTGTTTTCATACTCATGCTACACTTGCTGTGTATTTTTATTGCACAGGTACATTCACGACTAGTGTCCCTGCTTGACGCAGTGATGTGGCTGACGTGGAGACTTAGACAAGCTGCACCTTCCGGAGACAACCCGCAGCCGGCAGAGTCTTCCTCAGATATAATGTATTTTAATTTACCTTCGTTGTCCATTTTGTATTCAGGACAAGTATTGTAGTACATGTATAGTTCCTAGAAAATTTGCTCATGCACTTGTGACACCGAGTTCTGGGATAATTATGGGATTTATTCACTATTTAAATTGCTAAAGTTTTTATTGTTTACTTTTTGGAAGTTCGCCAATTATTATTTAAGAAAAAAATGAAATAGAAATGATTTCGAGAATTTTAAAATAAAGATTTTACTTATTTATTAAGTGTTGGCTTGCCTGACAGTGGGGTCCGACGCTATCACGACCTTAATGGATTTTGGGTAGTGATACAGCTCGATCTGTATAATAGTCGACCGCGCCCATTGGGGGTGTACAGACTCCGGAGGGGCTCCTACAGCCCAAGCGCTATATTTGATGCGGCGTGCAGCCCGATCCAATATGTATATTTTTGCGGCGTGCAACCCGATCCATATATAACATATATTGCTGCAGTGTCCAGCCCGATCTATACGTAATATATATTGTTGCGGCATGCAGCCCGATCCATAACTATCTTGACATACTCGGCTCTTGGCCTCACTCAGTCATCCTCACAAGCCACTCGGGCAATTCATCTCAACTCACAGGACTCAGCCCAAAATACCTCTCAGAGTTTCAAAACAGTGTGATAACAGTGAAAATAACAACAAGTAGAAAACTTGACTGCGTTCACAATTGTTCTATCAGGATAGTGTGAGAATAGTGTAAAAGTACCTCTGAGGGTCTAAACAGGCCGGCACAAGGCCCCAAACATGGCTCACAACCCATAAACAAGTATAAATTTCTCAAGTACATGATGTTGTAAGGTTTCAAATCGAATACGTGACTTAATAGTCGCTACGGGATGGACCAAGTCATAATCCCTATCTGTGTACACCCACACGCTCGTCACCTAGCATGTCCGTCACCTCATTTACAAAATCAATATAAAATATCAGGGTTTCATATCCTCAGGTTTAGAGTTACAATCGTTACTTACCTCAAAATAGCCCAAAAACTACTCTGTGGTGCTCTTGCCCCTCGAATTGGTTCCCAAATGTTCTGAGTCTATCACAAATCAGATCAATAACATCAAAATATGCTAGGGAGACGAATCCCAATCAAAACTATCAAAATTAGGCACAATTCCCGAAATTGGCCAAACCCGACCCCTGGGTCCATGTCTCGGAACTCGATAAAATTTACGCCAAAATGATCCTCATCATCCCACGAGTCTATGAAGATCAAGAACACTGAAATCGGAGTTCAATTGACCCCTCAAATACCCATTTTAAGGTCTCTTAATCTCAAGCCCTAATTACCCATTTCACACTTATTTTTCCCTAAGTTTTCACCACTAACTAGACCTTTAATCACATATAAATGAGTTATGAAGTCAAGAATATTACCTGCAAGTGATTCCCCTTTGGTTTCCTCAAGAATCTATCTCAAAAGCTTAAATCCCGTTAACAAATGGTGGAAAAATGAAGAAGGTTGCGAATTTTCGCGTCACTAGGCATGTGTTCACGAAGCACTGGCTCTCCTCCATATGTGAGATCGCGTACACCCAACTGCGTTCTCATAGAGTAACCAAATACTCTCCTGCCACACGCGCCCACATTGTGCGATCGCAACAAGCCTCACGCGATCGCACTGCTCTGCCTTCTCCCACTACGCGATCGCGGACCATTAAATGCGATCACATATAACAATTTTTGCTGCCTCACCAACAAACCTATGCGATCACAGCCCCACCATTGCGATCGCATATAAGGAAACCAGACCAAGAAAATACAACAGCAACAACACTCCTTTTAAGGCCAAACATACTCCGCTAACCACCCGAAACACACTCGAGGTCCCGGGGGCCTCAACCAAACCTATCAACACATCCCATAACATCATTCAAACTTAGTCGAGCCTTCGAAACACCAAAAAAAATGCAAAACACCAAAATCACATCAAATTCAAGCCTATGAACTTTGAAACTTCTAAATTCCACCAATGATGCCGAAACAAACCAAAAACGTCCGAATGACCTGAAAATTTGCACACATATCCAAAATGATATTACGAACCTGCTCCAACTTCTGAAATTCTATTCCGAACTCGATAGCCTATTTTCCCCCGCCGACCGGAAATCGCCAAAAACTAACTTTCGCAAATTCAAGCCTAATTCTACTCCAGGCATCAAAAATTCATTCCAAACACACTCCTAAGTCCCAAATCACCTAACGAAGCTATCCGAGCCATAAACTCCACATTCCGAGGTCGTTTACCAATAAGTCAACTCCTAGTTGACTTTTTCAACTATTATGCTAATTTAAGAGACTAAGTGTCTCTGTTCTCGAACGACCACTCCGAACCCGAACCAACCCACAAAACAAAATATAAATAGTCTAAGCACCATGCAATAAAGAAGAAACATGGGAAACGAGACTAATTTCACGGAACAACCGGTCGGGTCGTTACACAAGTAGCCTTGGCTTTCAGCCGGCTAAGATTGAGAAATTCAGAATATCATAAGTAACAAGTAAGGAGGGTGGACAGTGATGGAGGGAACGAAGTTAGGGGATACACTCATAACCTAAAGTAGACATAGCCAAGTTGAGCATACAGAATAGCCATTCAAGCAGGTCATGGGACTTGTTCAGTAGAACTTCAACATTTAGCAAGTATCACATAACAAACACATATTGACAGAGTTAGGGGGTGGAACAAGTTTGAAATGTTTGATAGAAATTATTACTAACAGATTGAGACCTAAGAATTCCAATTTAGGCTAAGTATACGTCTTAGCATCATAAGACAAACATATTAATTCTCATCAGAAGGCAAGGTAGCATTGAAACATGATAGGAACACATAAACCGCAGGTCAAGTAATCACTGAAGGAACATGGAATTAAGACATGATGGGAGGCATATTAGCAAGGAAACAAGATCATAGTTGAGGGAAAAGGTTTGATAACAGAATAATTATGCAAGACAAACATCACAAAGATCCAAAAAAGAGTAGAAAAGAAATTCATGTCAAACAACACATGTAGGTATTTTAGCATTGGCACATTATACTATTTACCTAAAGAAGTTCTAGATTCTGCCAAGTATAGGTCCAGATGTTATGAGACATTCATACTAATTTGGAAAAAGGGAAGAATTTAGACATGAGAAAAGCAGATTATAACTACTGGTGAATCAGGAGGGGGGGTTAAACATGCTAGATAGGCAAGCTATCACCATAGAAAATCAGAATATAATGGGAAACAGGTCTGGCCATACAATGAGTGTACATATTCAGGATTTTGGACTCGATCAACTAGTCAACTAAAAGGAGCACAAATTATGCAAACGAGGCATATTATTGCAAATTTATGCAAATAACCTAAAAGTATATAAAAAATGGAGTGAAAATATTCAAAAAATGTATTAGGGATGAAAATAATAATTTAAAGTGATTAAGTCATCACAAATAATGAAAAGAGTAATTACTGAATTCTTATAAAAATTAGTGCAAGAAACAATTAATTTAAAAGCTCTAAAATTATGAAAATTATAAGAAATGCTTGTATAAATCCTGTAAATTAATAATAATGCAAGAAATGGCACGCTCAAAGCATGTATATTATTTGAAAAATATATTAGGAAAAATTTGGATATCAACAATGATCTTCAAGAATCACCCAAAATCGCCCCACATGTGCTCCAAGAACTTAAAAGTGAAGATATGAGCTCAAAATCCCAAAATTAGATGTTTAATACACATGCCGACCTCCTTCTTTGCCATCACGTCATTAGTCATGCGATCATGGTTCAAAAGTTCCAGCATCGTTTCCTTCTTCGTGATCGTGGCCAAAATCCTGCGATCGTGATGTACAAATTGTGTCTTGTTCTTCCGAGACACCATTCGGTACAATGGTCATAACCTTTTATATAAATTTCCAAATGGAAAACGGTGTAATTTTTCGAAAACAAGATTCAAAGGCTATAACTTTCATTTTTGGATCATGTCCAAATCTTTATAGATTGCAAGATATAAGCTCCCGAAATTAAACCACTAACAACATAAATTTCTTTTTCGCGATCGCGACCCTACCTTACGCGATCGCGATTCACAAGGCAAGACATCTACTTTGCTCTTCGGGATTGCGGCCCAGACCTCTGTGATCGCGATTCACACCCCTGGCATTAGATATCAGCAATTCAAAAGGGCCTAAAAGTTATCCGAAACCACCCCCAAAGCTCACCCGATATCCGAGGAACCCTGTCTAATCATTCTAAGAAGTTTATATACCTTATGTAAACTTTTTCAAAGCCTCTGAACACCAATTATAACATCAAAATCAAGAATTAAAGATCAAACTCAATTTCTTAAACTCTCTTAACATTCAAACCTTTGTGCTTTGTCGAATGCGTCTGAATCCCAATTAGATATTCCGAAATGACGTCAAATTTTATGTACAAGTCACAAATCAGAATAAAAACCTATTCCAAGGATCGGAATCCCAAACTGGCATCAATAACACCAAATTCCACTTCAAATCAAACTTACAAAATTCTTAAACCTTGAAAATGCCAACTTTCCACAATAAGCACCAAAACACTACCGGACCATCCGATACTCAACCCAAACATACTCCTTAGTCCAAAATCATCATACGAACCTTGTTGGAACCTTCAAATTCTGATTCCGAGATCCTTTACTAAAAAGTCAAACCTTGATCAACTCTATCAACTTAAATCTTTCGAATTGAGAATTTTCCTTCCAAATCAACTCTGAGCTTTCCGAAAGCCGAAGCCAACCACACGTGCGAGTCATGATACATGAAACGAAGCTATTCAAGGTATCAAACCTCCGAGCGACGCGCTAGATCTCAAAAAATCGGTCAGGTCGTTACATTCTCCCCTACTTAAACATACATTTGTCCTCGTACGTGCCAAGAACCGTTCCAGAGTTACCCAAAATCATTGTTTAACAACTTGTGCACCTACCCGCTCCACCAAAACCCTTATTAGCATATTAGCTCAAGATAGACTAAAGATCCTTCCTACCACCTTAGCCCACAAGCATTAGAACCAAACTCTAACATCCGGAATTCTCTACAAGACCTGATTCTAACATACGAACACCGCATCAATTCCAACACACTGTACGAAAACATGATCATGCACGCATGTTGAAATCACACAATACACCGCATAATTCGTATTCCCATAATAACATCCTCCAACTATATAAGGTGCAAGTTCACTAACCTGGTGCCTTTAGTATACCTCATAACACATACAAGCCCCGGTCCAACCCTTATAATATTGCGACGATGAAAGAGATGTGTAGAATCTCATAACCACCCTCCAAATCAATAATCCATGAAATTCATACGCTTAACAAGAACCCTTGCCTCAAAAACCGTCTAAAATCTCATACGATGCCATCAATGTGCCAACATGCTACAACTCAAATATGACCAATAAGGAAAACGAACTTGGGTAGAGAATGACTCACCCCCCATAACACTCAAATCAATCAGACAAATTCTATGTCCTATCCTAAGAGTAAGAAACAATACACACGAAATAAGTGTAAGGAACCGTACTCAACATCTCACTGATGCGGCGTGCAACACGATCAAAACATCATACGTGTTGTGGCATGTCACCCAATTCACACATAGTATAACTAAGGAAGTACCTACCAAGACAAAATTCTCACACCTACGAAATACCTGTATATCGACCACTAACACGTCAAGTGCATAAACAAAACCCTAGGAAGACAGATAGCGCCATGCGATACTATCACGACCCAAATTCACATGACTGGCACCAGGCACACTATCCGACCGGAGTGAACCAACCCATATGATGCACCCACACCATATGCATGAAAAGCAATTTAAATGCAGAAGCTGTTTNATATATATATATATATATATATATATATATATATATATATATATATATATATATATATATATATATATATATATATATATATATATATATATTTCAACTTAAATGATGGAATATTTTTCCAGTTCAACAATACGTGAAGCTTCTCATAATCATAACAATGAGATTAAGTAAAATAATTATCGTTTCATGTATGTCATGTACAACGCCATACCAAAGAATAGAATTAAACACTTGGGATAATAGCCGAGTAGCATAAATTAAGAAAACAACATGATAGCTGCAACAAAATAGGAGTGGTGCCTCACCATATAGCTCAAGAATAGAGTCATCCTAGCCCTGACCGCATGTCATGTATCATACCTCATCCTAAAACATGTAATATAAGTGAAGCCCTGGGGGGGGGGGGGCTAAGGGATGAGTACACTATAGTGGTACTTAATAATTGTCATAGTCTCTCTCTAACTCAAGTTCCTAGGACAAGATTTTACAAAAACTATGCAACCAATATTTGACATAAATTAATAAGCAACTATATAAATTATTCTCTTTATCATTTTAAATAAAATACAAGTAAAATGTAAGCTATGCTATAAAGTTTTAGAGCATCTCTATCAACCCAATATATTAATAGAGATCATACAAAACCATTTCAATCTCATTAAGTCATCGAAATCAGTTTCGGCTCCTTAGGCCCAAACATAAGAAAGTTCTCTTTTACCTTTCAACTGGAGTACTATACCGACACCGACATAATGAACAACTACTAGATGATCATCCTAGCAACACATATGACCCTACTTGTTTGGGAGGCTTCCCGTAATATCGTACGAGTCGACTTAACCTCATTACTTTAAGTAATGATCACCTGCCCTCTCAATAGGGAACTTTATCCCACAGACCTCGACTTTGCCTTGGAATTTGTCCCTACACTGGCACGTGTAGTTTCATGGTAACGAACTCAACATTCGAACCAATCTCAGTGGTCTCCACTAGTAACTCCTAAAATATTTGACATATCAGAAATAGATTCATAGCATAATTGCCTCAAAGGATCTATTTTTATCAAATCATGATTTTCATAGCCAATCTAATACATTTGAACAAAATCAAATGAATATCCTTTTTTATGTTAAAGTATTTACTAATTAACATCAATATAAAGATACAACAAGTGCTTCCTTTGTTGTAATTTCAAAAGATAAACTTTTTCATGAAAGCATATACTTAGCACTCAATAATTGTGTACTCTTATCAACAAATAAGTTTTAATAAAACTTATAAGAATTTCCTTAAGTCTCATTTTTCCAACAACTTTTAAAAACAAGATTTTTATAAAATTACATGTCACTTCATAAGCAACAAAGTGCAAACACGTGGTGACATCTTACTCTCTTGTTCCCATAAGTACGGATGTGCATTTAAGAATAATACAATATATCAACTTAAGACATACTTTTAAATAGAATCCCTCAAGAAGAGTATGTCTTAATCAATTTACCTCAAACTTCAAGCTCCAAAAATACTACAATGCTCTGATTGATTAAAATGTTCAAATATCGCCCACAATTCAATATCTACCATTAGATATCCCAACTACATAAAAAAAATACAAAAAGAGTCATGAATATCCATTTAGGTTCACAATTCGGCAACAAGCCTTCAACCATGCCAAATTAGTGTCACGGCCCCAAATCCTAAGCCGGCCGTGATGGAGCCTAACATGGAACTAGGCTAGCCAACAATCACATACTGATATAATATTTTCATAATTTCCAAAACGGTTCCGCTATATCACAAAATTCTTTCGTTTAAGCAGTTCACAGCAACAAAAATGAATAAAACAGTTTATACACTACCCCCAAACCTAGAGTCAACCGTCATGAGCATCTACGAGTAGTACAAAATAACCCTACTGTCATAATACATCAAGACTCGGAATGAAGAACTAAATACAAAACAAGAAACTGGGAAAAGATATGTTGTGGACGTTGAACAGCTACCTCGAAGTCCCAACTCCGGCTCCACACGAAGGAAGAAAACTAGCACTCGGTACCAGTACCTGTATCTGCACACGGGGGTGCAGGGAGTAATTTGAGTACGCCAACTCAGTAGTAATGAAAATAAATCAAGTCTAAGAAGTAAGAAGCACATAAGATCTAATCATCAATTCACAATAAACACGACTTTTCATTCCAACAGTGTATACATTAAATCGACATGCTTTAAAAGCCAACTTCAGTAAAATCCTTTGAAAAGTGTGTTTTCCAACAATTTCAGAAAAATACCCAAAGAGTTTAGTGTAAAAATGAAATAAATCATAAATAGCCCCTCGGTCCAAAACATGTATCATAAGTCTCCCCTCGGGCAAATCATCACACAGAATCAGTCGCTCAGCATACCTCACAATCACTCAGTATCTGCCCCTCGGGCAACCTCACTGTCACTCATGCCTCCCAATCACTCGTCACTCGACATTCGCACTCAGTAGGTACCTGCGCTCACTTGGGGCGTGTACAGACTCCGGAGGGGATCCTTCAACCCAAGCGCTAATATCAAGCCACCTCGTGGCACCTCATATCGTCACAATCACGCCTTCGGCCTCACTCAGTCAGAAACTCTCAGTAAGCCACTCGGGCTATCAGTAAAATGGGGTACTCGACCCAAAACATCATTTTATATCCCAAAATAGTGTAAAAAGGCCGAGTTTCAAAAACAGTTAAACATAATATGACTGAGTGTAAATCATAAGTCAACACAGTGAGGAAATAACAATAAAAGCCCCCAAGGGTTCTACACAAGTCGGCGCAAGGCCCCAAACATGGCTTACAACCCAAATATAGCAATAGTTTTAAAACACGATTTAACATATGATTTAAAGTAAATACGCAACTCAATAGTTGCCATGGAAAGGACCAAATCCAAAAAAAAATCAGTGCACGCCACACACTCGTCATCCGGCATGTGGGCCACTCCAAAAATAGTAGGAAAATACGATGTCCGGGGTTTCATACCCTCAGGACAATATTTACAATCATTAGTTACCTCAAACCGGCCCAAATACTAATCCGCGATGCTCTTGCCTCTCGAATCGGCTCCCGACTACTCCGAATCTAACCAAACCAGATTAATATCATCAATATACGCTAAAGGAGCAAAGCCTACTCGAAAACTATCAATTTTAATCAAAATTCCCAAAATTAGCCAAACCGGGCCCTCGGGCCCACGTCTCGGAATTCTATAAAAATTGCATCACAAGAATCCTTATCATTTCCCAAGTCTACATATATAAAATGCATCAAAATCTAACCACAGTTGACCCCTAAATTCCTTAACTATAAGTCTCAATTTCCCAAGCCCTAAACCCCCAATTTATGCCATTAAATTCCACAAATTCCAAGCCTAATCCGTCAAATACAACATAGAATAGAGTTTTTAGTCCAAGAAACATACCTCCACAGAAGACCCTTGAAATCCCTCTTCAATTTGGCCATCCCGTAGCCTACCCGAAACAAAAAATTCTAAGTTTAGAACATCTCGTAGCCTACCCGAAACTCACCCGAGCCCTCGGAGCTCCAAACAAAACATGCACGCAAGTCTAAAAGTATCATACGGACTTTTCGTGTGATCAAATCATGAAAATAACATCTAAAACTATGAATTTACCTCAAAACTCATGGTTTTTCTCAAGAACACTTAAATTTCACTATTTCTCAACCGGATGTCCGAAACACCTCAAATCAACTCTTATTCTTACCAAATTTCATAGATATGATTTAAATATCATAACAACCCTGTATCGAGCTCCGGAACCAAAATACGGGTCCGATAACAACAGTTTCAAAGATAAATTTATTTTTTTATTTTACTAAAAATCTAGCAAAAGTATTTTCTTTAAAAATTGATTTCTAAAGCGAGGGACCCGGAATCAATTCCGGGCATACGCCCAAATCTCATATTTTACTACGGACCTCCCGGAATCGTCGGAACACGGATCCGGGTCCGTTCACTAAAAATGTTGAACCAAGTCAACTAAAACTAAATTTAAATTCCAAAAATTATTATTTCTCATATTTTCACATAAAAGTTTCCGGTTTCACGCCCGGACTGTGCACGCAAATTGAGGTAAATAAAATTAATCTTTTTAGGGATAATGAGCCTAGAATGGAGTCTTAATTCCTAAAAATGACCCCTTGGGTCATCACAATCTCCACCTCTAAAACAAACATTCATCCTCGAAAGGACATAGAAGATTACCTGAATTGGAAAACAAACGTGGATATTTATTCTGCATGTCCGACTCGGACTCCCAAGTAGTTGCCTCAACGGGCTGACCTTTGCACTACACTCGAGCTGAAGGATAACTCTTTAACCTCAACTGACAAACCTACCAGTCTAAAATGGCTACCAACTCCTCCTCATAAGTCAAGTCTTTGTCCAATTGGACAGAGCTGAAATCTAACACGTGGGACGGTTCACTATGATATTTCCGGAGCATAGATACATGAAATACCGGATGAACGGAGGATAACCCCGGAGGAAAGGCAAGTCTATAAGCTACCTCCCCCATTCTATCAGGAATGTCAAATGGTCCGATATACCTAGGGCTTAACTTGCCCTTCTTCCCAAATCTCATAACACCCTTCATGGGCGATACCCGAAGTAATACTCTCTCTCCAAACATGAACGCCACATCCCGAACCTTACGATCGGCATAACTCATTTTCCTAGACTGAGCTGGACGAAGTCGATCCTGTATAATCTTGACCTTATCTAAGGGATCTTGAACTAAGTCTGTATCCAATAACCGAGCCTCTCCCGGCTCAAACCACCCAACTGGCGATCTACACCATCTACCATATAACGCCTCATAGGGAGCCATACGAATGCTCGACTAATATATATTATTGTAGGCAAACTCCGCTAACGGTAAGAGTTGATCCCAAAAACCTGCAAAGTCAATAACACAAGCGCGAAGCATATTCTCTAGAATCAGAATAGTACGCTCGGACTGCCCGTCCGTCTGAGGATGAAATGTTGTGCTCAACTCAACTTAGGTACCCAACTCTCGCTGAAATACCCTCCAAAAGTGCGAGGTAAAATGCGTACCTCGATCAGAAATGATAGACATGGGCACACCGTGAAGGAGAACAATCTCTCGAACATATATCTCTGCCAACCGCTTCAAAGTGTAAATACTTGCTACTGGAATGAAATGTGTTGATTTAGCTAACCTATCCACAATAACCCAAATGGCGTCGAACTTTCTCTGAGTCTGTGGGAGTCCAACAACGAAGTCCATAGTGATACGCTCCCACTTCCACTCAGGAATCTCTATCTGCTGAAGTAAACCACCGGGTCTCTGATGCTCATATTACCTGTTGGCAATTCAAACAACGAGACACATAAGCAACACTCTCCTTTTTCATCCTTCGCCACCAGTAGTTCTGCCGCAGGTCCTGGTACATCTTGGCAGCACCCGGGTGAATAGAATACTTAGAATTGTGAGCTTCTTCAAGAATCAACTCACAACGTCCATCAACATTAGGCACACATATACGAACTTGCATCCTCAAAACACCATCATCTCCAACTTTAACCTTCTTGGAACCACCGTGTCGAACGGTGTCCCTGAAGACCATCAAGTGCGGGTCATCATCCTGCCGATCTCTGGTACACTCGAATAAGGAAGACCGAGCAACAGTACAAGCTAGAACATGACTGGGCGAAATGTCCAACCTCACGAACTAATTAGCAACGTTTGAATATCTAAAGCTAACAGTCTCTCACCAACTGGAATACATGCAAGGGTGCCCATACTTACTGCTTTCCTACTCAATGCATCATCCACTACATTGGCCTTTCTCGGATGATACAATATAGTGATGTCATAATTTTTCAATAACTCTAACCATCTCCTATGTCTCAAATTAAGATCCTTTTTCTTGAATAAGTACTGGAGGCTACGACGATCCGTGTAAACCTCACATGGCACGCCATAAAGATAGTGCCTCCATATTTTCAATGCATGAACAATGGCTGCCAACTCTAAGTCATGGACATGATAATTCTTCTCATGAATCTTTAACTCCCGAGACGCATATTCTATCACCCTACCCTCTTGCATCAATACCACTCCTAAACCAACACGGGAAGCATCAAAATATACCGTGAAAGATCCTGAACCTGATGGTAACACCAATACCAGTGCTGAAGTCAAGGCTGTCTTAAGCTTCTAGAACTCGCCTCACACTCATCCGACCATTTAAATGGGGCACCCTTCTGATTCAATCTCGTCATCGGGGCTTCTATAGAGGAGAACCCCTCCACAAAACGACAGTAGTATCCCGCCAAACCCAAGAAGCTCCTGATTCTGTGGATGAAGTGGGTCTGCTCTAGTTCTTGACTGCCTCTATCTTTTTATAATCTATCTGAATACCCTCTGCTAATACGATGCGACCTAAGAAAGCTACTGAATCTAACTAGAATTCACACTTTGAAAATTTTGCATACAACTGATTATCCCTCAAAGTCTGGAGTGCTATACAGAGGTGTTGTTCATGCTCCTCCCGATTGCGGGAGTATATAAGAATATCGTCAATGAACAAAATTACGAAGGAATGCAGATAAGGATTGAAAAATCGATTTATCAAATCCATAAAGGTTGCTAGGGCATTAGTCAAGCCAAAAGACATCACCAAAAATTCATAGTGCCCATACCTTGTCCGAAAGGCTATTTTTGGAACATCGGACACCCTAATCTTCAACTGATGTTAGCCCGATCTTAGATCAATTTTCGAAAACAGACTGGCACCCTTAAGCTGATCAAATAAATCATCAATTCTCAGCAATGGATACTTATTTTTGATAGTAACTTTATTAACCTGCTGGTAATCTATACACATTCTCATCGATCCATCCTTCTTCTTTACTGACAAAATCGGTGCACCCCAGGGCGAGACACTAGGCCTGACGAAACCCTTATCAAGAAGGTCTTGCAACTGTCCTTCTTCTTTACTGGTCTTGCAACTGATGGTAGCCCGATCTTAGATCAATTTTCGAAAACAGACTGGCACCCTGAAGCTGATCAAATAAATCATCAATTCTCAGCAATGGATACTTATTTTTGATAGTAACTTTATTAACATGCTGGTAATCTATACATATTCTCATCGATCCATCCTTCTTCTTTACTAACAAAATCGGTGCACCCCAGGGCGAGACACTAGGCCTGACGAAGCCCTTATCAAGCAGGTCTTGCAACTGTTCTTTCAATTCTGGTGGGTCCATCCGGTATGGAGGAATAGAAATGGGCTGAGTACCCGGAGCAACATCAATACAAAAATTGATATCCTTGTCAGGTGGCATCCCCGACAGGTCTACAGGAAACACTTCGGGAAACTCCCGAACAATAGGCACTGACTCTATTGAAGAAACCTCAGCACCAGAATCACAGATATGAGCCAAATAAGCCAAATATCCCTTCTCAACCATGCAATGAGCCTTGGAATAAGAAATCACTCTGTTGGGAGAATGACCAGAAGTCCCTTTCCATTCCAAACGAGGCAATCCTAGCAAAGCTAAAGTAACTGTCTTGGCGTGACAGTCCAAGATGGCATAATAAGGTGACAACCAATCCATACCCAATATGACATCAAAATCGACCATGTTAAGAAGCAACATGTCTACACTAGTTTCAAGACCCTCAATAATGACTACACATGAACGATATACACGATCTACAACAATACCATCCCCCACCGGCGCAGACACATAGAAAGTGACACTTAAAGAATCGCGGGGCACAACCAAATACGAGGCAAAATAGGATGACACATAAGAATAAGTAGACCCCAGATCAAACAAAACTGAAGCATCTTTATTACAATTTGAATGGTACCTGTGATAACTGCATCGAAGGAATCCGCCTCGGGTCTGGCTGGAAATGCATATAATCGGGGCTGGGCCCCACCACCCTGAACTGCATCACCGGGAGGACCCCTTACAGGTTGTCCTCCACCTCTAACAGGCTGGCCGCCACCTCTAGCATGCTGACCTCCACCTCTAACATTCTGACCTCTACCTCTGACTACCTGAACCCTACCCCTGGTTGGCTGGGCAGGTGGTGCTGCAGTTGGTGTCGGAACTATAGCACGAGAATTCTGGTACTGATGCTCATTACCCAAAAATTTCGGACAAGATCTGCGAATGTGCCCATACTCACCACACTCATAACACCCATCCTGATACTGAGGCTGACCCTGACGAACCGGCTGACCACGATAATAACTCTGAAGAGGAGGTGCTCTGATAGGGGCTAACTGATTAGAATAAGGCAAGTAAGAGCCACGCCCACCTAAGGCAGCATGGGACGTCTGAAGTGCTGAATTAAATGGCCTGGGAGAATGGCCTCTACCCTGAGTACCTCTGCCTCCATATGAGGCATGACTGAATCCACCGGAAGGGCGAGGCCTCTTGTCTGACCCCTAACCTCCCATCCTGAGAACCGTCTCAACTCTTCTGGCCACATTGGCCGCATCCTGAAACGAAATCTCAGTCCATGTCTCCTTGGCCATCTGCAACCTGATGGGCTAGGAAAGGCCCTCAATAAACCTCCTAACCCTCTCTCTCTCTCTCTCTCTCTGTGGGCAATAGAAGAATAACATGCTGAGCCAAATCCTCAAAATGATTCTCATATTGGGTAACTGTCATGCCGCCCTACTGAAGACGCTCAAACTGACGACGATTCTCTTCTCTGGTAGTGATAGGCAAAAATTTCTCCAAAAATAGGTGAGAAAACTAATCCCAAGTCAGAGAAGGTGACCTAGATGGTCTAGTCAAAAAATAATCCCTCCAATATTTCTTGGCGGAACCAGTCATCTGAAACGTGGCAAAGTCGGCCCTATTGGTCTCCAAAATACCCATATTACGAAGAACCTCGTGACATCTGTCCAGATATTCCTGAGGATCCTCTGAAGTAGCAGCACTGAAGTGAACAGGGAAAAGCTTGATGAACCAGTCCAATCTCCACAAAGCATCGGAAGTCATAGCTGCCCCCGCAGCAATCGGGGCTGCAGCAATTGTCTAAACTACCCCAACTAGGTTGGCTACTGGGTCTGGATCTGAGGAGTAGTCTGATGAAGAGTATGGGTAACAGGAGTCTGGACCCCTCCTCCAGCCTGAGATACAGCTGCTGCAACAGATAGTGCACCAGTCTTGGCTACACTCTCCATAAGGCCCACTAATCGGACCAAAGCATCGTGAAAAACCGGGGTAGCAATAAACCCCTTTGGGACCTGAGCTGGTCCAGCTGGAACGGTCTGAGCTGGATCCCCCAATCAATCTCAATCTGGGGCTGCAGTATGAGCAACGAGCTGAGTCCTGCCCCTGCCTCGGCCTCTGCCACTAATAGGAGTTGGTGCTGCTAGAAGACCGGATTGTTGGTCAGCGGAAGAATAAGCATGTGTTCTCGCCATCTGCGAGAGAGTAGAAGAGTTCAATCAGTATTTGAGATACCAAGAATCGCACGACAAAGTAGAAATAAAAACTGAGTTTGTTCCTAACTTCATAGCCCCTGGGAAAAAAGTACAGACGTCTCCGTACCGATCCCTCAGATTCTATCAAACGTGTTCATGAATTGTGAGACCTATGCACCCTAGTGCTCTGATACCAACTTTTCACGACCCAAATTCCCAACCCACAGGATCGTGATGGCGCCTAATACAATACTTTTTAGGCAAGCCAATGTTAGAAATTTAATTAACCATTTTCTCTTAAAATTTACCTATTCATAACAGAATAATTTTAAAGATAAACTGAATCTAATATTTTCCAATAAGTAACTCCATGAATAATAATAATAACTGAATAAATAAGCCGAACCTCAAACTAAATATATATAACCATAATGCTACCCAGGGTCTGGTGTCACAATTCACGAACTACTAAGAATACTACAAATAATGGGTTGAAAGAAGTATATATGTCCATTTCGAATGAAATAAAATAGTAACTAAATAGTGTAGAGAAGACTCCAGGAGTCTGCGAAAGCTAGCAGATCTACCTCTTGACTCCAATGAAAATGCGCAGCTACTAAAGTCTCCTAACTATGGCCGGTAGCTGGATCTGCATAAAAGAGTGCACAACATAGTATCAGTACAATCTACCCCATGTGATGAGTAAGTGCCGAGCCTAACTTAGACGAAGTAGTGATGAGGCTACGACGGGGCATTTACAATATAACCTATGAACAATATATAATAAAGCAAGAAGGAAATGATAATAATACTAAATAACCAGTAACTTGCAACAGTAAGTAAAAAAAAACTCGGATAACTCTTTTAAGATATCAAATATAATAAACTCCTCAAAATTTCCAAGTTTCAATTTATATCATAGTAAAAATCAGAGTATGAAAAACCATTTTAATAAAACCGAAGTTTTCCAAATCCTTATTTTCGAAAATCAGTAAAACATAATTATTCTCCCTTATCGCTCCTTATTGCGGTGCGCAACCTGCTCCCACCTGTCCACTCTTTTTGCTCCTCCCTATGTATATATCACCCTTATTGCTTCTGTTGCGACGTGCAACCCGATCGAACTTGTCAACCCTTAACACTCCTTGTTGCAGCGTGCAACCCACTCCCGCCAGACATATCATATCAGTTTATTTACGAAAACTTTCACAATTTAGGCCAAGCCTTTCGCAATATTTTTGTATCAACAATTGTAACCAGAAGCTATAAAATTCATAAACTTCATCAATTATCATTTCACAACGAAACCAACCGGAAATTATATACATATCGTAACACTGACATCCAGCTCAATCCTTATGTAGCATAACAAAACCAAGAGAATAGCCAACACTTCCAAAATACTTGAAACAATACTTAAAAATAATTTAACGAATCCAAATCGACATATAAACATTAATGATCATGAAACAATTAAGCATGGAAGAAAATAATTGAAAACGGGGAAATGATCATGTTTAACAGACAATTTGGTGGTGCATAGATATTCGTCAGCTCACCTATACACCACACACATGCAAATTCACATAGCATTTAAGTTGGGGGTTCATATTCCCTCAAGTCAAGGTTAAACCAAGCACTTACCTCAAATTTGCAGGCCACTCGTTACTCAATTACCATTTTTACTTTCGAATTTGCCTCTAACCCACTCGAATCTAATTATAATTAGGATAAAATCAATAATTTATGCTAAAGGAACTAACTTTACTGAAAAATTATTGTTTTCCTAAGTTTTCTAAAAAAAGTTAAAAATTGACCCCCAACCCGCTTGGTCCAAACTCGGGGTTCGGACCAAATTCGGTTTACCCATTCACCCCCGAGCCCGAATATGCAATTAGTTTCGAAATCCGACCCCAATTCGAAGTCAAAATTTCATCTTTACAAAATTCCCTAATTCTACCCAAACCCCCCAATTTCTACCATGAAAATTCTTGATTTTTGATTGAAAAGTGATGAAAAACATTGGGTAATTGAAAGCGAAGAGTTTAGGATTGTTTATCAACACTATGCGGATGAATTTGTCTGAAGAAAATCGCCTCTAGGTCTTTGTAGTTCGAAAATATAGAGAAAATAGGTTCTGCGCGTTTTTAAAATTGATTTTATATAGCTGGGCATGACTTCATCGCGTTCGCGAAGGGCCTGACGTGTTCGCATAGTGTTTTGGCCGAGTGGCATTCGCGTTCGCGGCCCACCAGGCGCGTTCGCATAGAACAAACGGGGTCCCCTCCCCTAGGCCCACTTAACTTACTGCGTTCGCGTGAGCCTGCCCGCGTTCGCGAAGGGTCTCCTCCCAGAGCTTCGCGTTCGCGTCCAAGGTCACGCGTTCGCATAGAAAAAAATAACCCCATTTAAAATTTACTCTACGCGTTCACGAGTGAGGCCACACGAACGCAAAGAATAAATTGACTGTGCACCAGTAGCAGAAAAACAACAGAAAATTCTAAGTTTAAAACATTCCGTAACCTACCTGAAACTCACCCGAGCCCTCGAAACTCCAAAACAAACATGCACGCAAGTCTAAAAATATCATACGGACTTGGTCGTGCGATCAAATCATGAAAATAACATCTAAAACTATTAATTTAACCTCAAAAATCATGGTTTTTCACAAGAACACTTAAATTTCACCGTTTCTCAACAGGATGTCTGAATCACGTCAAATCAACTCCGATTCTTACCAAATTTCACAGATAGGATTTAAATATCATAAAAAACCTGTATCAGTCTATGGAACCAAAATAGGGGCCCGATACCAATGGTTTCAAACATAAATTCATTTCTTTATTTCATTAAAAATCTAGCAAAACAATTTTCTTTAAAAATTGATTTCTAAAGCTAGGGACCTCGGAATTCAATTCCGGGCATACGCCCAAGTCCCATATTTTACTGTGGACCTCTCGGGATCGTGTGAACACGGATTCGGGTCCGTTGACTAAAAATGTTGAACCAAGTCAACTAAAACTAAATTTTAAATTCAAAAAATTATTATTTCTCATATTTTCACATAAAAGCTTTCCGGTTTCACGTTCGGATTGCGCACAATCGAGATAAACAAAATTAATATTTTTAAGGCTAATGAATCTTGAACGGAGTCTTGATTCATGAAATGACCCCTTGGGTCATCACAATTACTTACCTCAAACTGCACAAAAATCCTACTCCAAAATGCCTTTGCCCCTCGAATAAGTTTGTAAATGCCCCAAACCTAGCCACAACCAGTACGAGATAATTCATATAGGCTAAAGAAATAAACTCCATAAGAGAAACATGAAATTCTTCACCAAAATCCGAAATGAGCTCAACCCCAGCCCACGTCTCGAAATTTGACAAAAGTCACAAAATATGAACACTCACTCCCCACGAGTCCAACTATACAAGAATCACTCGATTCCGACCTCGAATTGCTTTTCAAAACTCATAATTTTTGCCTAGGAAGTTTCTACCATTTCCCCCAAATTTCCAACTCAAATTCCTAATTAGATGATGAAAATATCAATAGATTCAAGAAACAGAGTCCAATCCAGTTTAGAATCACTTACCCCAAAAATTTACTTGAAGAATCGACGAAACATCGCCTCACACCGAGCTCTCAAGTCCCAAAATTGAAAATGGGATTCAAACCCTCGAAATTGATCTTTTCTGCCCAGCGATTCCTCATCTGTGGACATACTATCGCATCTGCGACGCTGCACCTGTGGAAAACTCCATTGTGGGTGCGGATTCCACTTATAATCACAGGTTCCACTTTTGCAGTCAGGTGGTCGAACCTGCGTGTGCGCACCTGCGGACCTTGTCTGCTTCTGCGATCCTTCTCGCTCCAGGCCCTTTCCATTTCTGTGCTCCCTCTTCCGTATCTGCGGATGTGCAGATGCGCTCCCCATCTCGCACCTGCGCTCAAAGACCAGACTGACCAAACCACACATGCGCCTCTTCTTTCCGCATAAGCGATTTCACACCTGTAGTCTCCTCACCGCAGGTGCGAAACACCCGAAGACCAGAAACTTAGCAATTGACTAAGTAAAATTTCATTCCGATAAGAATCTGAAACACATCCGAGGCCGCCAGGACCTCAACAAAACATACGAAAAATTAAGAGACTAAGAGGACATTCGATCAGCTTTTCCAACTTAAGCTTCCAATTAAGAGACTAAGTGTCTCAATTCACTCTGAAATCACTCCGGACCCGAACCAACCAACCCGGTAAGACATATAATAGTGGTAGAGCACAAAAGAAGCAGAAAATGGGGTAGCAGGCTATAACTCTTGAAATGACCTCCCGGGTCTTTACATCCTCCCCCTCTTAAACAAATGTTTGTCCTCGAACGGGTCTAGAAACATACATAGAGTCTCAAATAGGTGTGGATGTCTTCTCTACATCTCCCACTCGGTCTCCCAAGTGTCCTCCTCTACGGGCTGACCTCTCCACTGAAGTTATATCCTTTTACCTCAACTTTTGAACTTGCCGCTCAAAAATGGTCACCAGCTCAACAATATAAGTCAAATCACCATCCATTTGAACCGTGTTGAAATCCAAAACATGAGGCAGATTGCCGACGTATTTCTAGAGCATAGAAACATGAAATACTTGATACACACTCGACATGGAAAGGGAAGCTTGTAATCCACCTCCTCGATCCTCAGAAGTACCTCAAAAGGCCCAATGAACCGAGGGCTTAACTTGCTCCTATTCCCAAACCTCATAACACCCTTCATGGGTGATACCTTTAGCAGAACCTTCTCCCCGACCATGTAAAATACATTACGAACCTTACTGTCAGCATAGCTCTTCTGTCTTGGTTGTGCCATGCAAGGCCGCTCCTGGATCAACTTTACCTTGTCTAATGCATCCTAAACCAAGTCTGTAAGAAAGATCCTAGCCTCACCCGGCTCAAACCATCCTACCGGAGATCTACACCGCCTCTCATATAAAGCCTCGTACGGAGCCATCTGAATGCTCGACCTATAAATGTTGTTTTATGCAAACTCTGCGAGCGGTAGAAAGTGATCCCATGAACCCCAAAAATCAATTACACAAGCGCGTAGCATGTCCTCCAATATCTGGATAGTGCGCTCGGACTGTCCATCCATTTGAGGGTGAAACGTTGTGCTCAACTCAACCTGAGTGCCTAACTCTCATTGCACGACTCTCCAAAACTGTAAACTGTGTGCCTCTATCTGAAATGATGGAAATTGGCACACTATGAAGGTTAACAATAACCACTCTGAAGAATAACTGTACCAACTGGAATGAAGTGCGCAGACTTCGTCAGCTGATCCGCTATCACCCAAATAGCATCGAACCTCCTCGAAGTCCCTGGGAGCCCGACTACAAAATCCATGGTGATCCGCTCCCATTTCCACTCCGGGATCTCTAACCTCTAAAGTAATCGACCCGGTCTCTGATGCTCATACTTTACCTGCTGACAATGGAGACACCAAGCTACAAACACAACTATATCTTTCTTCATCATACTCCACCAATAGTGTTGTCTCAAATCCTGGTAGATCTTCGCGGCACCCGAATGAATGGAATATTGTGGGCCTCCTCAAGAATCAACCCCCGTAGCCCATTTACATTGGGCACACATATCCTTCCCTGTATCCTTAACACCCTATCATCACCGACAGTCACATCCCTGGCATCACCTCGCTGACCCCTATCAGAGAGACCACACAAGTCAATACTCAAGTCGGCTCAGAAATATCCAATCTGACAATATGGCTAGCTAAGGCCTGAACATCTAATGCCAATGGACTCTATGCTGTTGGAAGATATGTTAAGCTCCCCAAACTCTCCACCTGGCGACTCAAGGCATCGGCCACCACATTGGCCTTCCGCTGATGGTATAGAATGGTAATATCATAGTCCTTAAGAAGCTCCAACTACCTCCGCTGATGCAAGTTAAGATCCTTCTGCTTCAATAGATGCTGCAAACTCGGGTGATCACTGTAAATATCACAATGAACGCCGTACAAATAGTTCTGCCAAATCTTCAAGGCCTGAACAATAGCTTCTAACTCAAGGTCGTGTACATGATAGTTCTTAACATGAGTCTTCAACTGGCGTGAAGGATAAGCAATCACTCCACCCTCCTGCATCAAAACAACCCCAATACCGATCTGCGACGAATCATAATACACTGTGTAAGAACCAGAAGTTGATGGTAGAACTAGGACTCGAGTCGTGGTTAAAGTAGTCTTGAGCTTCTGAAAGCTCTCCTCTCACTCATCCGACCACCTGAATGGAGCAGCCTTTTGGGTTAATTTTGTCAATGGCAATGCAATAGATGAGAAACCCTCTACAAAACGATGGTAATAGCCCGCCAAACAAAGAAATCTCCGAATCTCCGTAGCTGAGGATGGTATCTGCCAACTCTACACCGCCTCTATCTTCTTTGGATCCACCTGAATACCCTCGCTGGACACCACATTCCCCAAGAATGCTAGTGAACTGAGCCAAAACTCACAATTGAAGAACTTTGCATAAAGCTTCTCCTCCCTCAACCGCTATAAAACAATCTTCAAAAGTTGGGCATGCTTCTCCTGGCTAAGAGAGTACACTAGGATGTCATCAATGTATACAATAATGAACGAGTCAAGATAGGGCTGAATCACACTGTTCATCAGATGCAAAAACGTTGTTGGGGCATTTGTCAGCCCAAAAGACATCACAAGGAACTCATAATGGCCTTATCGGGTCCTAAAAGCTGTCTTAGGAATATCTGAGTCCCGAATCTTCAGCTGGTGATACCCTGACCTCAAATAAATCTTGGAAAACACCCTTGCTCCCTGAAGTTGGTCAAATAGATCATCAATATGCGGCAAAGGATACTTGTTCTTCATTGTGACCTTGTTCAGCTCCCTGTAATCAATGTTCTCATAGTACCATCCTTCTTCTTTACAAATAGAACTGGTGCACCCCAAGGTGACACGCTAGGCCGAATAACCCCTTATCAAGGAGTTCCTGAATTTGTTCCTTCAACTCCTTCAACTCCGCCGGTGCCATACGATACGGTGGAATATAAATGGGCTGAGTGCCCGGCACCAAATCAATACTGAAAGCGATATCCCTATCAGGGTGGCATGCCCGGCAGGTCTGCAGGAAACACATCCGAAAAATCACACACCACAGGAACATAATAAATAGTAGAGGCCTCTGCACTAACTTCTCTCACAAAGGCCAAACAGGATAGACAACCCTTCTCAAACATCTGTTGAGCCTTCAAGTATGAAATCACTCTACTGGACACATAGTCTATAGAGTCGCTCCACTCAACCCTTGGAAACCCCGGCATCGCCAACGTCACGGTCTTAACATGACAATCTAGGACATCATGACATGGAGACAACGAATCCTTCCCGAAAATCACATCAAAATTGACCATACAAAGCAACAAAAGATCTACTCTGGTCTCCAAACTCCCAATCGTCACCACAACCGATATACATGGTCCAGAGCAATAGTATCACCTACAGAAGCAGATACATGAACAGATGAAACTATAGACTCCCAGATGAAACTAGAGACTCCCGGGGCATATCCAGATAATGAGCGAAATACGAGGACACATATGAATAAGTGGAACCAGGGTCAACTAATACAGAGGAATCTCTGTGGAAAACTAAGACAATACCTGTAATCACAGCATCCGAAGCAATGGCAGCTGGTCTGGAAGGGAGAGCATAGAAACGGGCATGGCCACCCCCTAATCGGCCTCCCTCTCTCGGGCAGCCCCTAGCTGACTGAGCCCCACCTCGAGCTGGCTGGATGGGTGGTGGAGCTGCTGGTGATGGTGCCATTGGCCGAGTACTTTGCTGTGGAGCCTCACTCAACAACCTAGGACAATTTCTCTTAATGTGACAAAAATCTTCGCACTCGAAACAACCCCTCCTTTGACGGAACTGCTGCTCTTGATGCCCCGACGAAGTTACACATGGAAACTTGAGGTGACGAGACATGGTGAGAGCTCTGTGCTGGTAGTGCACTGAGTGACGACTGGCCCTACTGATAATAGTATGAACCTTGGCCAGATGATGCACCACGCTGATTTGGGTGAGTCGTCTGAGCATGTCTGAAAAGACGATCCCTACCGTGGTGGAACTGACCCCCAGAAGGAACACAGCCAAATCCACCCAATACACGAGGCCTCTTGGCCTCTCTCTTAACCCGCTCCTAGCTGCGAACCATCTCGATCTGACGAGCAATGTCGACAACCTCATCAAAAGTAACACTAGACACTCTCTCTCTAGTGATAAGCAATCACAACTGAAAAGTGAGGCCATCTATGAACTTCTTGATCCTCCCCCTGTCTATGGGAACTAACCAGATAGCATGTCGGGGCAACTCCAAGAACCTCATCTCATACTGCGTCACAAACATATCACCCTGACAAAGCTACTCAAATTGCCTGCATAGCTCCTCTCTACAGGACTGAGGCACAAACTTCGCCAGAAAGAGAACGAAGAACTGCTACCAAGTAAAGGTGATGCCCCGACTGGCCTACTTCTCTCGTAAGCCTCCCACCAACTGAAGGTAGCCCCAGAGAACTGAAAGGTAGTGAACAAGACCCCACTCGTCTCGCTAGGTTCAAAATAGAGACCGCCTGAGCAAGACCGGTGAACACAGTAAGAATCTGAGCTAAGGCCTCCTGAAGGCCTGGAATCACGATGGCCATAGTTGGCGCCTGAGCTGGTACCGCTGGTGCATCCACAACCGGGACCCGATCCTGAACTGGGAAAACTGGTGGATTTGTAGGTACTAACCTAGCTATTGTGCGGGCACCTCTTCCCCTACAACATCCTCTACCGCGACCTTAGCCTCTCGCGGCCTTGGCTGGTCGTACTGGTGGCTGCTCATCCTGCCCGCTGGTACGAGTCCTCATCATCTATGAAGGAATGAAATAACATAAGTTTAGTTAGCAGAATCAACAGATTCGCACCACAAGAATTTGAGAATGTGAAGTTATCCTAAGGGTTCTGCATCCTCTAGAAGATAAGTATAGACGTCTCCGTACCGATCTGCATGACTCTACTAAACCCGCTCATGACACGTGAGACCTATGTAACCTAGGCTCTGCTACCAACTTTTCATGACCCAAAACTCTAACCAGTCGTGATGGAGCCTATCGATAGTACTAGGCAAGCCGATTTTTCAAAAATACTTCAATATTTCATAAAAGATAAGTCAAATGCTTTTTAATAACAAAATTTTTCTTAAAAGCAAGAATTAAACTCAATATAATACGGAAAGAAAGCCCCAAACATCAGGGTGTCACTAAGTGATGAGCATCTAAACAACCAGTCTAATAAAAACATTGTCTAAAAGAGTTTGTGTCTAAGTATCAATACTGAAAAGAAAGATAGCATAGAAGGAGAGACAAGGTCTGCGGATGATGGAGGCTACCTCGTAGGTATCTGATACTCGACCAGGAACGAACTCAACGACCTCCGTGACCGAATACACCTAAATCTGCACATGAAGTGCAGGGTGTAGCATGATTACAACCAACTCAGCAAGTAACAGAAACAAAAAAGGAATTGAGAAGCACTAACGAGCTATACAATACAGTTCATTTCCATAATTTCAACAACAAAAGTAGACAGGAGTCAATTCCGGCAGTATAAGTCAAACCAGTTTCATATTTACTAAGTTCAAGTAAAACCAGTTATAGTATTTTCCGAAAGTTCAGAACAGTAGCATAAATAAGCTAAATGCAGCAACAAAAGAACACAAATTCAACCTTTCAGGGTGCAGTCACTCAAGCTCGCAATAGCTCAAGACTCGACTCTCAACCCTCAATACACACACTCAATAGGTACCTGCGCTCACAAGGGGTGTACAGACTCCGGAGGGGCTCCTACAACCCAAGCGTTATAATCCGCACGGATAACTCACGTGCTATAGTATCACATCAGGATCCGCAAGGACAGACAACTCACGTGCTAAAGTATAAATATCACGATTCTCACAGACAACTTATGTGCTACGATATCAATAGCTCACAAACAGGCCCTCGGTCTCACTCAGTCATGAACCTCTCAAGTCTCACGACCCTCAGTAATGAAAGGGAATCAACCCAAATCAGAATGATGTAGTATATCAACAGGGAATAACAGAGACTGAGGTATAATATACAAGAAATACTACAACTGAGTACAATAACAATAACTAGGAAGGTTCAACAGGTATTAAGACCCCTGGGGGTCCCTACAGCACCAACACATAGACTAAGCATGACTTCTAACATGTTTTACTGTCAAGTTTCTATAACACAAGGAGGGAACATAGCTAATAACAAGCTTATTCACAAGTACAGTTTTACGGAATGGACCAGGTCCCAATCCCCACGATGTACACCCACATGCCCATCACCTAGTATGATCGTCACCTTCAAACAATTATACAATGCAAAGCCGGGGTATCATACCCTCAGAACTAGATTTAGAACTTTTACTTACCTCAAACTGCGCAAAATTCCTACTCAGAAATGCCTTTGCCCCTGAATCAGTCTCCAAATGCCTCGAATCTAGCCACAAGCAGTATGAGATAATTAATATAGGTTAAAGGAATCAATTCCATAAGAAAAACATGTAATTCTACACCAAAATCCGAAATGAGCTCAATCACCCCCTCGGGCCCACGTCTCGAAATCTGACAACAGTTACAAAATATGAACAACCACTCCCTCACGAGTCCAACCATACAATAATCACTCAAATCGGACCTCAAAATTTCCTTTCAAAACTCATAATTTTCGCCTAGGAAGTTTCTACCATTTCCCCCCCAAATTTCCAACTCAAATCCCTAATTAGATGATGAAAATATCAATAGATTCAAGAAATATAGTTCAATCCAGGTTAGAATCACTTACCCAACAATTTCCTTGAAGAATCCTCGAAAAATCGCCTCACACCGAGCTCTCAAGTCCCAAAATTGAAAATGGGATTCAAACCCTCAAAGTTGATCTTTTCTGCCCAGCGATTCTGCATCTGCGGACCTACTGTCGCATCTCCGACGCCGCACCTGCGGAAAATTCCATTGCAGGTGTGGATTCCACTTAAAATTAGAGGTTCTGCTTGTGTGGTCAGGTGGTCGCACCTGCGGACCTTGTCCATTTCTGCGATCCTTCTCGCTCCAGGCCTCTTCCGCTTTTACGCTCTCTCTTCTGCATCTACGGATGTGCAGATGTGCTCATCATCTCTCACCTGCACTCATAGACCAGACTAACCAAACAGCACATGCGTCTCTTCTTTCCGCACCTGCACTCTCCTCACCGCAGGTGCGAAACACCAGAAGACCAGAAACTCAGCAATTGCCTAAGTCCAAATTTCATTCCGATAAGCATCCGAAACACACCTGAGTCCCCCGAGACCTCAATAAAACATACCAAAAAGTGTAATTACCCAATATAAACTTAGTCAAACCCTCAAATCACCTCAAACAACATCAAAAACACGGATTACACACGAATTCAAGCCTAATGAACTTCTAAACTTCCAAATTCCACAAACGATGCTGAAACCTATCAAACCACGCCCGATTGGCCTCAAATTTTGCACACAACTCATAAATGATACCACGAACCTACTTTAATTTCTGGAAATCCAATCCGACCCCGATATCAAAATTTCCATTATCGATCAAATTCGCCAAAATTCTAACTTTCGCCAATTCAAGCCTAATTTTACTACGACCTCCAAGTCACATTCCAGACACTCTCCTAAGTAAAAAATTCACCTAACTGAGCTAACGGAACCATCAAAATTCATATCCAAGGCTGTTTACACATAAGTCGACATCCGGTCGACTTTTCCAACTTAAGCATCCAATTAAGATACCAAGTGTCTCAAATCACTCCAAAATCACTCTGGACGCAAACCAACCAACCCGGTAAGACATAACAATTGTTGAGCACAAAAGAAGCAGAAAATAGGGGAACGGGGCTATAACTCTCGAAACGGCAGGTTGGGTCATTACACAAACTCTTTCCGTCACATCTGAACATCCTAGATATAGAAGCCACCATCTTAACAAAAATACACAGACTTAGTCCTTTGTTCACAAGGACCCGACTCGTACCAAACTTACTCAAAGCATGTGGCTATCCTACCAGAAAATTCATACGATACGCTAAACTCCCACTTCAGGTTAACCATGTTCCAATGCGAACTACCTTATCTCTGCTTCTCATACTCGATCTCTTAATAATTCAACCACTGCGAGTCACATCCCACCATGTCTTTCCTCATCCTTCGCTGCTAAAAATAGTGCCTCAAATCATAACCTATCTATGTGAAATATGAACGAATAAAGTACCACAACCTCTTAGCCCCCTCGAGGACCATCTCCCTCAAATTATCGATAATAGAAACACTGATTCAACTCTATAGCCCCCATATAGCGCCATATCTGATAAATGTTTCTTAGGTAACAAATAGAAACTATCATATCGACGAACCTTACTTCATTCAAATAGGGACGATGACGCCACAACAAAAATAAGAATTCCACCAAGTTAGAAATATAAAATCTCGCTACTCCATCAACCAAAACCTGAGCATACATAGACCTGCAGCCTTTCCAGTACTGAATGAATACAAAACTTCCCAATCACGAGCCGAATAATCCTCCTCCTGAATCATTCATTGTCATGATACGTGAATAAGCACCCCATAATTTACACAAGAACTGTGCAATAATAATGCATGAACATCATAATGCACTGACTCGTAATAAGTTAACCTACTGCTCTGATACCAAGGTGTCACAACCCAAAATCTACTATAGGATGTTGATATTTAGCTTAATGTGTATATATTTCTATGTATATCGCCTCGTGTTTTACTTTTGTTTTGTGAGTTTTAGGTGTTAAATGTGATAATTTATATTAATTTGAAGTGTTTTTATGTTTAGGAATTATTCAGGATCAATCGGCGGCGAAACACGCAAAATTTGAGCCAAAACGGACGAAAACGCAAAAACTGGGCAAGTTGGCAATTTTGCTACCTGTGGTGCTGGAGGCAGTGAATAAAAATGGGGCAGTGCCTTGGTGGGCACCCGGCGCTAGCCAGGGCGTCAGTGAGGAGTTTTTTTAACCTATTTTGCCCGCGACACGGTTATTTCGGCCCTAAACCTACCCAACACGTATAAAAGCAAGTCTAAGCTTATTTTTTGAGAGGATCTAACATATTTTGAAGGGAAATTCACGTGGAGGAACATACGCCATGCTTGGATGAGTTTGATAGGAGCAAGGAAGTCGAGGATATGGAATGCGTGGCTCGTATTATGGACTTGATGAGACAAGCAGTGGAGCAACAGAACATGATAGCCAAGC